>OY735230.1:7230916-7265916 GCA_963457665.1 Thysanoteuthis rhombus
AGAAGAAGAGGGGGAAAAAAGGAGGTTGAGGAAAATATTTGCCCACAGGAAGCAATCGGACAATAAAAACAGTTTGAATATTAAAGAAAAAGAAAGAAAATGTCTGTGTTGTGCACGTGGGCGTATGAGGGAGGGTGAGAGAGAGGATGAGAGAGAAAGAAAGAGAGAGAGGGAGGGGGGAGGAGCGATATCGAAAGGATAGAGAGAGAGAGAGGGGGAAGAGAAATAAAAAGAGCGTAAGGTGATATGAGGTAAAAATAGAAAGAGTAGAGAAAAAGATATATATATATATATATATAGAGAGAGAGAGAGAGAGAAAGAGAGAGAGATAAAGAAAAAGAGGGAAGAGTAATGAAGAGAGTGAGTGGGTAATCTGAAGAAAAAGAGAAAAAGAGAGGGAAAGGGGGAGCAGGGAGATAAAAAGGAGAGGCGACATTGGACAGAGAAAGAGAGGGAAGAGAAATAAAGAGAGAGTGGGTATGATTCGAGGGAAAAAGAGAAGAGATGAGGGACAGTGAGGATAAGAGGAGAATTGACATTGAAAGGAGAAAGAGAGGGAAGAGAAATGAAGAGAGAGAGTGTTGGCGATCTAAGGAAAAAGGAGAGGAGTAGAGAGAGGGGGATAAAAGGAGGTGCGACATTGGAAGGAGAAAGAGAGGAAGAAGAAGTAAAGAGAGAGTGGGTGATCTAGGGAAAAAGAGAAAAGTAGAGTGGGAAAGACAGAGAGAGAGAGAGAGAGAGAGAGAGAGAGGGATGAGAGGGTGGAAGACGGTGAAAAAGATGTCTGAGGAAAGTATTTGCTTGCAGGAAATGATTGGACAATAAAAAAAAAGTTGAAATTATCAGATAAAAGTAGAATGTGTGTATATATGTACGTGGGCGTGCGAGAGAGCGAGCAATCGTGCAAGAGAGGGCTAGAGGTAGAGAGAGGAGAATAAGAGTAGGAAGAAATGGACAAATAGAAGAAGTAAAGAAAAAGAGAAAATTCTCATGAACGTGGGAAAGGGTTGAAGTGAAAAACAAGAATTGTACAAATGAATTAACAATTAGAATTATTTGCAAAGGAAATAAATATTTACTGCAATGATTAAACCCGATTCTACGTATTTGTACAGGCGGCCCTGATCTCACGCCGATTGACAATACCTCAAGTTTAAAATTTGCCCCGAACTTTCTCTCCTTTTTAGTAATTCAGGTAGTATTTTTATTAATTAGGGTGTTTCTCTTTTTTTATGGTATGAAATAAATCAATTTCTTTTGTTTTTTTAAGTGAAAACTTACCTCAACATGTTTAGTTAATGGATTCATTTTGTGTCAATTTCATTTACGCCACCTCCCCTTGGAACGGCATAATCAGGGTACACTCATAGATTTACGTAGACAGATGGAACAGTGTTTAGAAAACTATTCCCATTGACAATGACTACTCCAGTGACGTCGATACGCACTCGGCGTCGCACTAAAGTGTTTTTGTAGTAGACTGAGCCACATTTAGTGTGTATGTATGTATGTATGTATGTATTTCTGAACACAAAACTGTACACCCTCACGCATGCACAAGTATATATATATATATATATATATATATATATATATATATATATATATATATATATATATATATATATATATATATATGGTGAACATATATCTGGTAAACAGGGCAATCTCAACCTTCAAAAACCAGACGATCGCAATAATCCTAAAAAGAAGAGTACATAATCAATGCATTCTTCCGATTGTCACTTATGGAGCTGAAACATGCAACCTAACCAAGAGACAGACCCACTAACTGAGAAGCTTGCAACTTACAAGTAATAGAAGAGAACAAAAGAGCTAGAATGATTTATAAAAAAGATAATGGTAATAAAATTATCTGCCAAATGCGTATAAGACAGTTCAACAGTAAATACAATAGTGCATCCATGTATATGCAATATTTCATGTCTTAATCTTTTATGAATCATCTATAAAATATTCATATTTTGTGCTACCCCTTTTAACTCTATTTACAATATTAATATCCTTTTTCCGAAGGGCCCCCTTTTGGCCTCTACCAGGGGGGGCGGTTAGCCCAGGCCTACTGGCCCTCTAGTCTCTCTGGCCTATGTGTGTGTGTGTGTGTGTGTGTGTGTGTGTGCATGTATACGCCTTATTATTGGAGTGTTCTTGCGCCATTGTTATTGGCGCGTCTTCTCACTGCGCATGATCTGTTGTTCACTGACGATTTTTTCTCCATCAAAAACAACAATGGCGGTTCCTTCTCAAGGAGAAAATTGCTGGCGGTTAGAGTGTTGTTTCATTCATTTGGCTTCGTTCCTCCCGGTCGTTGCTCGATGAAGCACCCAAAAAGAAGGGCTGCTCTTTCATGGACTTGGTCGGTCTGGGTTTATAAGAAAGAAAAAAGGGGAACAGAAAACGGCTAAATTAACTCATCTTTTCTCCCGACTGTTGATGAAAAGTCAAGTGGAGAGGCGAGAAGGAAAATGAGCAGGGGTGAAGGAGGGAGAAAAGATGGCAGAGAGAGAGAGAGAGAGAGAGAGAGAGAGAGAGAGAGAGAGAGAGAGAGAGAGAGAGAGAGAGAGAGGTAAATTGAAGGAAATAAAAAAGGAAAGAAAAAGAAAAGGAAAGGAAAAAAGACAAAGGACGAAGAAGAGAAATTGAAAAAGAAAGAAAGAGAAAGAAAAACAAAACAAAAACAAACCAAAACCGGTAAACTGTGCCAGACTAAACTAGAAATAGTAAAATACTAAAATATTTAAAAAAGAAAAAGAATTGATACCGAGTAAGAATAATGACGTGAGGGTCGAGCACACAAGCAATAGCTTGCAAAACTAGCAAGCTCTATGGCAGGCGCACTGTGAAATATGTAAAGAATTTCTTTTAAAAAGAGAAAAGATATAGGAAAGTAAAAAGGAGAGTACAGAATAGAGAGAAAAAACAGGTAAGTCACTTAACAGAAACCGTCTCACGTCGTGTTGAGGAGGATCAATTTAAAAATTGAAAAAATGGGTGATCAGTCGATAAGTTACTTATCTCACTTTTAGTTGGACAGTGATCGTTAAAAAGTCTTGATTTTCAAAAAAGCAAACGTTAATGCAGCTGGACACAAATAAAGGGATCGACTTGGCAAAGATTTTTATTGGAAATTGAACCCTCTACTCACAACCTATTGTTGTGAAAAGAAAAAGTTTTTCATTGACAAAATAAGTGGTAAATGTCGAAATTTTCAGCCCTCTAGCTCCATTGGTGTGACCTGAACACGTGATGCATTCATACATAGTCTGCCAGCCAGACCAACTTGAAAACCGAAGATACCTTTATTAACAGTTCTGATGACAGTTTTGGTTGGCGGTTTCTAATGATAAAAAAAGGAGAAAAAGATATAAATCTGCTCTCAGCTCGTTTCCCGTGTCTCGCACGGCACATGAGACAATGATTCCACGATTTCTTGAACGATCCATTGAATCTAAACATCAACTGTGGGTATTTATGGGACCGGAGTGCTTGCACGACGCATAAGGGGGATGAAGAGCTCAAACTTCCTTGCTATTAACCCATAGTTGTGAGGAAAAGTGGATTCATGCCTTTTCAAAGTGAACGTAATCTGTACCACCCCGAGTTTGAACTCGGTTTGCCGATTACGATTTTCCTTGCTGCCAACCGTTTGGCCACCCGCACACCCAAAGTAAAAGAAAAGGAATAAATAAATCCATAAGTTCAAATATTTTGCTACTTTCTGATTTTTTTTCCTGCCATCGTCTCTTTCTTGTCTGTCTGTAAATATAATGAAGTTTAATATAAACAAAATGTCTTCATGTAACTCTCTTTAAGACGCCGTCCATAACAATCACAAAAGGTCCCTTTTGATTTCGGGAGGCCATTTTGTTTTTCTTGTGTTTCAATTATTTAAAAGTGGTATTCTTCATTTCGGGACAAGCGAGTCTGTTCCCTTATTTAAAAATCCAGTCTTCCTATATTCATTCTTTCTCTTTCCATTCCCCTCTTTTTATCTGTATCTTTCTTTCTTTTTCAATCCTTTTTTTAATTTTAATTTTTCCTTCCATCCTTCTTCATTTCAACACCCCGTTTTTTTTTCTTTTTCGTTTCTCAAGCTACTTTTTTCATTTTCATTCCCCTTTTCTCTATTCTTTCTTTCTTTTTCACTCTATTTCGTCCTCTCTTTTATCTTATTTTGTTATTTGTTTCTTTTTCTTTCTTTCTTTTCATTTTCTGTTCAATCTATTTGTTCCTTTCATTCCCCCGCTTGAGTGTTCTTTGTTTCTTTCATTCATCTGTTCATTCGTTCTTTCCTTCTTTTTCGTTTGCTTCTTCTTAATCCCTGCTTTCTTTTGTTTGTTTACTTGTTTTCGTTTCTTTTTCTTTTTTCACCCTTTCCTTCTTTTTTTACTTTCGCTTTCTTTCTTTTTCTTCCCCTCTCTCCTTTCTTTCTTTCTTCCTTCTGTCCACCCTTTCTTTCTTTACGTTTTGTGATTATCTCGCTCCTTCTGAGCTTTCTTCCATTCTTTCATTCTCTTTTTTAATTTCTACATTCTTTCTTTTGTCGAGAAGTTTGTTTCTTCATCTTCCTTTTTCTTTTCATTGCTGCTAAATCATTTTTTTGTTTATTTCTTTGTTTCTTTCTTTTTCCTCTCTTCTTCTTTGTTCCCTTTCTTCCTTTTTTCTTTCTTCCTTTTTCCTCACCATTTATTATTTATTTCTTCAATTCCAACTTCTATTTTGATACTTATTCAATTTTATTTCGTTCACAGGTCAACTTTGCCTCCAAACAAAATTATTTTCTCTTAAAACATGTCCTTCCTATTTTTAGCTTTACACAGAAACTGGATTGTTTCGACAAGTTCTTTCAACGACATCTTTTTTTTTCAATTTATTTCTTGTATTTATTTCTATTATTTTTAAATCTCCAAGCTTCATCATGTTCTACCTACTCCAAAAATTCGATTCAGTCAAGCATAACATGGTAAGACATAACCGGTCATAGCGTGATATGATTTGAGGTGACAACCTGGGTCGTCGTCTGCCATGTTGAATAAGAGTTCGTTCTGTTGCTGCTTCGACCGCCATTTTGAAAAACTCTGTAGCGACCACCCAAGGAGAGAAACACGCCGTCCTTTCTATAAAACAGTGACAACTTTATTCTTATTTTTTTTCGGGCAGAGAATTCGTTCGAAGCAGTGTTTTTATTATTTGCTTCTCTCGTTTGTTGGTGGGCCTTGCCTAATTCTAACCCCAACCCCTTCTGTTGGTCTTCGACATTTACATGTCGAACGCTTGGTAAATGTGTATAAGTATATTTGTGTACAGGAATAAAACCTGCGTTTGTGACTTTATTTTGAGATTTTAGATTGAATCGTTCCGACTTGAAATTGCCTGCGCCCACACTTTCGCAAGCAGGCTGCCCTGATTTTTCGCTAGGATACGAAATCTCCGCCAAATCAATCTTATATAAGCATTTCAGTTTCTACGTGAAAATATATCAATTTGTTATTCTGATTTATAAGATTGATAGGTAATAACCTAATTAATAAAATTTCATCCAAATCAACGACAAGAAAGCAAGATTTGGGCAAATTGTCAATCGGCGTAAAATTAAGGCAGCCTGTATATTTAAAACTTCGGGCTACAGCAGGACCAAGGTCTTCACCAATGGGAAGTTGATGGCTAATTGAGCTCACTCTTTGCCATTATTGTCTGGGGGAGCTGGTAATGAATTCAGAGTTGTCCTTCACCTAGATTGGTTGCTTTCAAAAGCTTAGTCTTAACTTCTATTTAATCAATAGCTGGGGAAGGGGAGAAGAGGTAGATCAATGCCTTTCTCCAAGACATTAGTGCAACGTGGATACCTCTCTCTCACTTTATATATATATATATATGTATATATATATATATATATATATATATATATATATATATATGTATATATATATATATATATATATATATATATAGATAGATAGATAGATAGATAGATAGATATATAAATGGATAAATTTATGATTGGGTTGAGGCCCGGTGTTTGCGCTGGGAACGGCAGTACACCACTATTGTAATAACCAATGTAGACCCTCACTAGTTTGGCTGGGTGTTTTGGGTCATTATTGCGACCCACGACCGATCCATATGATTTTTGGGAGTATTGTAGCAAAAGCTCATCCAATATTTCTATATAAGACTTACAATCCATACATAATTCCTTTGATTCAATATAATGGGCCGACATTGCCCCCAGACATACAGCTCCAACCTATAATGTTCCCTACCCCATGATTAACCATTGATTCATGAATTGTCACTGATACTCTTTGCACACTTCTTTTCAATTGTATCGGCGGCCATCAAACCTCAAAGATGTCAAATTTCGATTTGTCTCTCCATATTAAATCAATTTTCCCAGCTTTAATTCTCACGCTGTTTCGCAAATAAGGTGTAGAGGTATCTCTTACCCACCTGTCTCGTGGGCCAAAATTACTTCAAGCCACGCTTTTACGGTGGTCACATCAATTTCCAAAACATATTGTAGACTCTCATTGTATCTTGTATCAGCGGCGGCCATTTTCCTATTTCACAAGTCGGCAAATGCGCCTATCTATCCAGATCGTGGCTGTCTGAACCTATTAGAATATCCATCAGTCGTGTGGTGGATCTATATGACACTGAGAGTAGCAGATTTTTGTGCATCCACTTGATGAACTTGGTGGCCTATAAGAGA
The DNA here is from genome assembly GCA_963457665.1 of Thysanoteuthis rhombus. Lineage (NCBI taxonomy): Eukaryota > Metazoa > Mollusca > Cephalopoda > Oegopsida > Thysanoteuthidae > Thysanoteuthis > Thysanoteuthis major. Next base: position 7,237,650 of record OY735230.1, read on the forward strand.
GGAGATGGATTCATGACCTCCCCGGGTGCATCAGAGCAAAGTGAACGCAGGTTGTGCCAGCCGGAGTTTTAACGTAGCTGGCCGATTCCATTTCCCAGCACGGTCTCTTTAAAAAAGTAAAACTACCCAATTAAAAACAATGACAACCAAATTTAATGATACAACGACCAAATTTAATGATACAGCGACCAAATTAAAAGATACATCGACCAAATTAAAAGATACATCGACCAAATTTAAAGATACATCGACCAAATTTAATGATACAACGACCAAATTTAATGATACAGCGACCAAATTAAAAGATACATCGACCAAATTAAAAGATACATCGACCAAATTTAATGATACGACGACCAAATTTAATGATACATCGACCAAATTTAAAGATACGGCGACCAAATTTAAAGATACATCGACCAAATTTAAAGATACGGCGACCAAATCAAAAGAGTTCATAGATTTACTTTTTCGATTTATTTTTTACTATATTCTTTTGTAGATTCTATTCTATAAAAAAAAAAAAACGACGAATCAAATGTAAATGAAAAATGTTGGACCACCTACTTCCTTGTTCTTAATGATTGAAATTTGTTTTTGTATTTCATAAATTACGTTTTGTTTTTCAAAAAATTGGATTTTTCAATATGGAACCCTCATTCTGCTCAAAAATGTTTTCACCCTTACGTTCAAACATTTTTTTCTGTTTGGACTCCTTGCTTAAAAAAATATATTTGGATCACTTGCTCAAAACATATACAGTTGCAAGTGTTAATTTTTTAAAATAAAAAAAGCTAATTGTTATCAAGGTCAATGTATGATAAGTCAGAGGGAACAAAATGAGAGAAGATAATTGAACAACCGTAGCGTCAAAATTTGTTGTCATGTAAGGAGATTTCTCCGAAAAATAAAAATGGCCAGAATTAATTCTATTTTATGATATCACTGGCATTTTCCACAGAGAAGTATCTAAAATAATGTATGAACAAAAAAAACAAAAAAACAAAAACATTTAAAAACATTTAGATTTCTGAGAATTTAGATGTTATTAATAAACCTACGAGAATATAGCCCCTAAAAGAAAAAAAAACTTTTTTTTCCCAAAACGAACATTTTTAGAACGGGTCCATTTGAGAACTGATTCCAATTTTCAAGTCTGTAGACAAAACGGTACGGCTGGGAGTGCTGGAATAGACAAACTCACACACACACACACACACACACACACACACACACACACATACACACACACACACATACATATACAAAAAAAAAAAAGGATAAACCCTTTGCCACCTTTGATGGCTACGGTAGTTCAATACATACGTACCTGCCACCCACGTTTACGATCCGATCCCTGCCGTCACCGAAACGAATATCCAACTCCAGACAAAAAATAAGCTACCCAGCAAAACCAGGAATAACTTTTTATCGTGGCATCTTTAACCGAACCGTAAGAAAATAAGCTGTGGCTTCCCCGGTTACATTATCCAATATCTTCATCTCAAAGAAAGATGATTCGATCAGAATTCTTTGGGATGAAAAAACAAAACAAAACAAAAAAACAAAAAAAAACAAAAACAAAAACAAAAACAAAAAACATGGATGCGTATAAATGAGCATAGATGTTATCACAAAGATGCACGCACACAGGTGAAGATCCATGGACACACACACACACACACACACACACACACACACACACACACACACACACACACACACACACAAAAGGCATGTATTCCAGGTTCCAATTTATCAAGTGTTAAAATTTGATAAATATGTCCCTGTGTTTTTACTTTCTCAATCTATCTATCTGGTTGGATGGCTACGTATGTACCGTGCGTACAAGCCCAATCAATGGCGATAGAGGGCTGAAAATTTGAATATTAGCTCCTCACAATGTCCTGGAAAAAAATTGATCCCTCATTTTGAGTCCGGCAGCATTCACGCTTGTTTCATTTTAATGATTTTTTAAAAAAAATTTCGGACTTTTTTTCCAGTGATGACAGCCCAACAAAAAGTGAGAGAAGTAACTTATACATTGATCACCCATTTTACAATATCTTAATTGATCACCCCTCAACAAAACATACGTGACGGTTTTTATTGAGTGACTAACCAGGCCAATGTTGTTTATACATTTGCTTTCTCACGCACGTGTGCAAACACCGCACTTGGGTATATTTTAGCCGCAAGAATACATGATTTCAGATAATCAAGGATTTTATTGATACTAGCGCACCTAGAGATAGATATAAACAAATCGAGATAGATATTCAGACGGATATAAATAAACTGAGGGAGATACATAGAAAGATAGATGGATAGATACGACAGAACTGTAAATATTTTACTTCAAAGCTCCGTGATAAGGAGGCTCGCCAACATGGAAGTTTAGATAACATCAAATATCCTTCGATTTATAGTTCTATGTATCATCAGCTGAACTATACCCGAAGAAAGCCAAGAAAAAAACCCCGCTAAAACGAAAGAGAAAAAGATTGAAAAGAGGAGTGTGTCTGTGAGTGCATGTGTGTGTGTTTGTGTTTGAGAGTGTTTAAACGTGTGCGTACGTGTACACATGACCCTATATGTGCGTGAGTGCGCGTGCGTACGTGTGTGTGTGTGTCCCCACATAAAATGTCCGTGTTTACATTACACCCCTCGTAGTATTTAAAAGTGAAGTACTCAACGCGTGTTACACAAGCCGGTCTTTATCACTTATCTCTCGTTGAATATTTCACACTCGACCTGTATCTCTGTCCCTGCACCTGGGCATCGGCTGTCTCTGCCGCACTGTGCCTTATCTACGATTGGGCAACTTGTTATAACACTGGAAACCCGTCCCTTTCCCTCCGAAACCTCCCTTCCCAACAAAGTTTTATTCTCACCATGCGACACACACACACACACTCACGTAAATACACATACTCTCGCACACACACACACACACACACACGAACACACACGAACACATTCAATTACTCAGGCACACACACATACACATATCCATGGTTTGTTTGCTTTCAATTACTTGCAAAAAAAAAAAAATGAGGAAAAAAAAAATTGCGGAAATTTTTCACCCCCCACCCCAGAAGACCCCCCCATCTCCTCTACAAAGAGACTGAGCAAAATCGAAATAAAATCCATTAAAAAAATCTTGAAATGCCGGATCTTTGAATATTTTCTTTCAAAGACCTCTCTTCTCCCATGAAACATCGTGGGGTCTTATTTACCGTTCTCAGGAATCTTTGGGGAGTGTGGGTGACCGAACGGTTGACGGAACGGAGAATGGAATCAGGCGAAACAAGTTCGAAATCTGACTAGGACAGTTTACGTTCACTTCGCACTAATGCTAAGGCATGAATCTAACTTCACCCTCCAATCAAGTCAAGTCAAAGACCCGAAGGTTTCTCTTCCGTTTCTCTACTATTCTTTCAAATAGGGGAGAGCACGACTCCTTTCTCAATTTTTCCCACCTTGATCACATAGCTCAATCTGCTGCTGAGTGCACAGGGATATCTAACCAAAAGAAAAGTTTTCCCCGCTCTTTGCCATGACCAGGAATCGAACCTGGTCCCTTCAGCGTGGGAGGCAGACGTGCTAACTATTACGGATTGGATTCGACACAAAATTGTGTAGTTAAGTAACAGGCCATTTGGGAACTCTTATCCCTGCACAGTAGTCGTCCTTGGGCTACAAGATTGCCCTGCAACCCCATAGAAACCCACAATTGCTGTAAAGATAATGATTAGGTCTTGGAGGATTGTTCAAAAAATGGAGAGAAAATCATTGTCTCATATTATACGGAAAACAACTTTGCTTCGCTTTTTAGAACCAAGAGCTATTCAGGATATTCTTGCTCTTTCTTTTCATCAAGGTTCATTGAATTATGACTTCCATTGAATTTTCAGTATAATCTATTCATTTTCAACTGTGACTAAAGTCGGTAGTTCTCAGAACGGGGGGCGGGTGTGATTCATGTTAAAACCAATTTTCAAATCGGTTGACAGCGTTTACGAGGAATTAAGCGACTCGAAGAGAGAGTGGTTGAAGAGAGATAGACAGAATTCTTTTTTTGTTTATTTTTAGAAAAAAAAAGTCCATAGTGCTGATAAAGATAGAAAGATACAATAAAGCGAGTTGGCAAAGAAAGACGGTTTTTTTACGTCATGCTACAACATAATATTCCTTCTTTTAAAATCATTCTTGATCTAAAAAAAAAGAAAGTGCAAGAGAGAGGAATAGAAAGAAAGAAAGAAAGAAAGAGAAAAACAAAGAAGAAAGCAAACAAGCAAGCAAGCAAGCAAGCAGGCGATACAGTGTTTATACGCACTCCATATATATATATATATATATATATATATATATATATATATATATATATATATATATATATATATATATATATATATATAACTATCGCATTTGGACGATATTTTTCGTTTTATTTTTGATGCGATCATCATTTTTGTTTCGGATGTTTTCTACAGGGATTAGTTTGAAAATTTAACTAGAAACAAATGGTTCTATTAGAGTCCAAAATGTAGAAAAATGCTGTCAAAAGTGTTTATACAATGTTGCAGTGTTTTTTTAAAAACAGAGTCTGCTCTTTTTCTAGTTTCCATTCGTTTGATTTAATCTCTCTTTCTTTTCCTTTTTCTCCTTTCAAATCTTCTTTCCCTTAATCCATTTATTAGAGACTGTCAACCAAAACTGTCACCAAAACTGTCAACACGGGTTTCTTCAGTTTTCAAGTTGGTCTGTCTGACTAGCTATGTATGTATGTATGTATGTATGTATGTATGTATGTATGTATGACGCGTATAGGCTACACCAATGGAGCTTAGAGGACCGGAAATATAAACATGTACCCCTTATAAGGTCTAGAAAAGGAACGCCCCCCCCGAACAGGTTCATGGTCTGAGTTCCATTTACGATATAAGTTTATGCTAAATAAATTCCCTCAGTTTTCATATTTTTTTTTATAGGATCGCTGTAACGCGGATAGCGGGTGAAACCAGTACCTTGCTGTCGTATAATGGTTAATAAATCAGGCTCGCAGACCATAGCTATCTTCTGCAACACTTTTCTTTATGAATAGTTGAATTCAGTCTAGATTTGCAGTTTTAGGCTTTTATTTATTGGCTTGTTTATTTTTGTTTGTTTATCATTTAATCTGACGAAGAATTTGCAGAGAAATACAGTGTCGTAAAAATGCCAATGACAAGTATTGCTTTAATCGACAACTTTCACGAAGAAAACTTGTACTGCTCAATAAATGTCCATCGTAAATTTGGAGCAGGATTATCACTGAATATTCTTTATTTGTTGAGGAAAAAGTAAAGAGAAATAGTTCAGGAATGGAAATTGTTGTTTGAAAATCTAAGAATAACTACTGTCTTTTTCCCCAGCGTCGAAAATGCAAAGGTCTTTCCAGGATGCGCTCCATATTTTGTTAACCACATTCTAGAGAGAAAATTGGGTAGGTTAGTGAAGCGGGTGTGCTTTTAATGTGGAAGAATTAGCAGAATAAAATGCTTATGCAGTGAATTATCTAGGATTCCTTTAATGAAGAGTATTCTCTAAGATAGACTGAGGATGAGAGGCAGATAAGTCCGCTTGAAGAGAATAAAAAGTTTAATATAAGAAAATACGAGAGACGGCACGAATTCAGAAATCAATGGAGAATGAAAGAGTGAAAGAAAGAGAGAAAGAAAGAAAGGAAGAAAAAAAAGGAAGAAAGTAAGAAAGAAAAGGCAGAAAGAAAGAAAGAAAAGGAAGAAAGAAGAAGGTCATCTCTTTCTTGAAAATCAGAGTAAGGAATCATTAAAACGAATAGAAATTATGTTTAAAAGAAGTGATGATATTTGTAAACTGGAGTATTCGACTCCCTTAAATTAACAGTTCATAATATATTTTGATGTTATCATTACAGGGAGACATTTCTTCATTCTTCTATCGTAGAATTGAACCTTGCAAATTCTTGAATATATTGTGGCTTATTTCATCATTGGCGCTAAAACTAATCCTAATTTTCCACTGAATACGTTATAATTGTTTTAGTAAATGTTTTAAGAATTAAAAAACCCAAAACTGAAAATATGGTTGTCTTAATTTTACCCAAATGGTTGCAGCCAAAACAAAACATTTTTAAAACGAGAGAAGCATGTTGATTCTGGGATTTATTCTTGTAAGTGTGACTATAATTGTGAATGTGGTGGATTGGGCCCTGAAAATAGAACAAAACATACTGAGATTGCGTAAGTATATCAGCTAAAACAAGATGTATAGATAGATAGATAGATAGATAGATAGACAGATATCTTTGCTTGATTGATTTGGGCTCCGAAGTTGATGTTGATAACATGTCAACGTTGCACCAACATACAAGACCACCCAACTAACAGAATGTAAAACTGTAGAATGATGGCATCAGGTGATGTAAAAAAGAGAGAATGCAAAGAGACAGGCCAAGTGTTCAGGGTGGCCTTCTTCTTCTTCTTTTTCTTCTTCTTCTTCTTCTTCTTCTTCTTCTTCTTCTTCTTCTTCTTCTTCTTCTTCTCCATTCATTCATTCATTTATTCATTTTTCACCTTTTTTTAGCTTCTACCTTTTCTTGTTTTAATCGTTTTACAATACTCTTTCCTTATCTTCTCTTACTCTTTCTTTACTTTATTCTTTTACTTTTATCTTCTTTTTCTTCTTCTTCTTTTTCTTCTTCTCCTTCTCCTTCATCTTCTTCTTCTTCTTTCTTTCTTTCTTCTTCTTCTTCTTCTTCTTCTTCTTCTTCTTCTTCTTCTTCTTCTTCTTCTTCTTCTTCTTCTTCTTCTTTTTCTTCTTCTATCTGGTTGTTACATGTAAATGTTGCTTTTTGGGCAATCAAATGAAGGACGATGTAAGCTACAAAACCTGTTAATATTTAATCAAAATATAACCCATTTAAAGCGCATACCCCTCTTCAAAAATCATTCAATAATAACACATCATCTCGATTAAATTCTGTAGCTTCAGTGGTCACAAATACAGCGGAATCACAAATTATGGCTTCTCTAGTAACGGGGCTTTTATCATATGTATGCAGTTCAAAATGCTTGAAAAGATGACAATCTGTTGGAGAAATGTCAGGTTGATGAATAAGAGGCTGCAAGACTCCATGTCCCAAGTTTCTAAGCATAGACACAGTCAGCTGAGAGATGTGGGATCTGGCACAGTCATGAAGCATTACATTCACTTCATATTGGATCTATTTTCTTAAATTTTTAACCTTTTCAATAACCCGGGGATGACGTAATATGATCGCTGCTGAAGTCCTGAAGCCTCAGAAAAGTGTTCGAACTGTTATTCCCGACCACTGCTTCCGATAATTTTTCATTAGGAAAAGGTTCGATCATTCGTCGAGGATTATCATTATTATCCTTATTTCCAGAGTTTTTTTCTTCTTGATAGCCATATTTCCAGAGTTTTCTTTTCTCAGTGGTAACCTTATTTCCAGAGTTTTTCTTATTGGTAACATTATTACCAGTGGTTCAATATTGGTATCTCTATTTTCAGAAGATTATCATTGATATCTTTATTTCCAGAGTTTTTTTTAAATCCTTATTTCCAGAGTTTTTTCTTATCGGTAACCTTGTTTCTAGAGGTTCAATATAGGTATCTCTATTTTCAGAAGATTATTATTGGTATCCTTATTCCCAGAGGTTTATTACTGGTATCCTTATTACAAGAGTTCCATTATTGGTATCCTTATTCCCAGACGTAAATCTATTGGACCAAGTGAATAATTTACCGTGACTGTTGAAGCGACTGCATATATATATATATATATATATATATATATATATATATATATACTAATTTGTACAACTTAAACTTGAAAAATTACCGTTTACAAATTTGATAGTTATCTACCCTGAAAAATTTTTCCGGATGAAGAATACAAACCATGATATGACGTTTTATATAAGTTGATAAGGGGCCTATGCTGTCAGTAACGCTTGCTTTAATTCCTGATTATTGGCAGATTCCTGATTTCAAACTCAATCAACCAAATCAAAGAATTGGTCATATCTTTTCATCTTTCCGTCTGCCCGTCAGTCCTTACACACGATATCTCCGGATTTTCTTGGTAAACTTTTTGGAAGGATGAGCAATGGGGTAAAGAAAAAGGCGGTTAAATTTTTGGGCGGATCCAGGAGTCATTTTCGAGAGATATTTCTCCGTTTTTTTGTTTTTTTCATAAACGTATGTATACGCCCATGATTGTCCAAACGATATGTCAAGAAGTTTATGTGAGAATTTGCGACAGACAAGATAATAGGCTAAGGAAGAAGTGATCTAATTTAGGGATGGATCCATGCACAATTACCTCCCTTACACCAATGATATCGCCAGAGGTTCATGTCTGTACCCACGATGTCTCCATAAGCTCTTAATAAATTGCCATGAAATTCGATGGAAAGGTGGAAAATAAGTTACAAAAGAACTGATTGAAAATTCGGGCATTATTACCCCCCTCTTTGGCAATAGCATTGGAAGAGGTACGCACTCTCTGTGTGCTCCCCAGCTTCTATTGTAAAACTATTAACGATATATTTTACAGTAAGGTCATGGGAAACGTATTTACAACAAGGATGAATCTCTGTAAGAGGAACTTGTTAGAGAAACCTATACAATCTCACATTGACGTTAAAACGTGTCAATTTCAAAATGCTCGAACGTACTAAATGCAATTTGTTCACGAACTTTCTGATCACACCTTGTATTTTGTTTGTCTGTTTGTCCCTCTTTTAGGTCTGTCTGTCGGTCTGTCATCACTTCTCTCAGTAAGCTTAAAGAATATGTTTGTATCGCTGTCCGTCCATTAACCTCGTGTGGGTATTTTATTAAGCGGTACTTGGGGGTGGGGGAGAGGGGGGGCTGATGGGCTTTGGGGGGAGGGGGTGCTTGAGATGTGTCTCGATGGAGGTTGGGATCAGACGATGAACGATCCTTAGGGTTGTCGACGGTCGGGCATCGGACAGAAAGTTTCAATCAAAGAAAAGCGTTATTTTATAATTAAAACAAAACATGCGAGTGTTGAAAGACGAGATAGAAAAACGGACCCTGAAAAAAAAAATGGCCGGTGATTGGGGCAGGTTACAAGAAGGAGAAAGGAAAGAATAGAAATTGGGAAGAAAGATGGTAAATCCAAACAAGGTGTAAGAAAGGAAAAAAAAAAAAAGGAAAGAAAAGGAATATATCTAATTGGTGGAAAGGTCAGGTTGATGAAGAATTAGGAGAGAAAAAATATAAGAAAAAAACAAACTACAAAACAAAACAATAGATGGTTAAGGGAGGTGCGGAGTGACTGAGCTGGTAACGGCACGGAGGATGGACTCAGCGAGACGAAGTCAAGCTATGGCTGAGGCAGTGTGCGCTCACTTCGCCCTAATGCCGTTCGGAAAGGCATGGATCCATCCCTTCCCATATGGTTGAATCAGCATCTTTTTATCTAGAGATAAACAGAAATTCGATATTTACAAAAAAAAAAAAGAAAAAAAATACCCAGAACTTGCAAATGCAAGTTGACACGACATGACGTCATGGCACCACTCTTTCTTTCCCCCTCTCTCTTTGATCCATCTCTTCAATTCCAAAATCTGACAACAATCATAAAGTCAACTCTTGGAGTTTGACAACTTTTGGAGTAAGTATGAAAAACCTGAAGAGAAAGAAAATATGAAAGACAATTGACTTTTACTAATGATAGTTGCTTTCTGGCAGTGAAACTTTTCCTTGATTCCTGACCTTTGGAAATCCCTTTTTTTCACTATATAATGTTCGATCTTTGTGGATAATAGAATTAAGTGCATTGACAAAGAATTGGAAAAAATTGAGAGAAAAAAGGGAAATATTTGGAGGAAGAAGATAATGAATAATCATTTGTAACACACACACACACACACACACACACACACACATATATATATATATATATATATATATTTGTATTCTGTCAGATCATATACATCAATTTCTGAATAACACAGTTGTTGCGTTGAAAGAAACAAATAGTGCATAGACCAAAAATAAACGAAATGATAATTTGGTGTTAAAACAGTTATTTAGGCGTTTGCATTATCGGCAGCTGTTTAACTCAATGGTAGCAGCAACTCTATCGGTTGCAGGTTCGATTCCTGCAGCAGCTCCATTTTCTTTAATCGTTTATTCTATCTATGTTGTCTAGATCAAATGATACATTCACTGTCTAATAACAGACGATCATTTCAAATAAAAATTTCAATATAATGTAACAATTGATAATTATATATATATATATATATATATATATATATATATATATATATATACATACATATACATATATATATGTGTGTGTGTGTGTGTGTGTTTGTGTGTGTGTATAAAACAACAAACTACATGTATGACATAAGTTACAATTTAAAATCATCGCTGAAAGGGAGGTGGTGTTTGATCAACACTGGATGACATGTTAATATAACTGTTCTGTTTTTAAAATCTTCGAAACGGTCACATTGTAAACAAATGATTAACATTAACAGATATTGGAAAATAAGTGAATGAAGTGACACCAAAAAAAGTTTTGAAAAGGTTTTTTTTATTGTGTTTAGTATTTACAGCAATATATATATATATATATATATATATATATATATATATATATATATATATATATATATATATATATATATACTTCCAAAACAGCGCGCGCAAAAAAATCATCAGAGTTGACAACACTATTTGGACCCCCCCCCCCCCCAAATCTCAATTGACTGATGCAACTCGAACCATACATCATAGAAACAAAAACTTAAATGGCAATGGGCAGGCCATGTTGCAAGAATGAAAGACAACCGATAGACATCACGACTGACAACATGGATCCCTAGAGATCATATGCGAAACTGAGACCGACAGAATACTAGATGGAGAGATGAACTAGACAGATTCAGAAAATATTGGCTCCGAGACGCCCATGATAGAGAATTGTAACGAATCCTAGAGGAGGTCCATTTCTAACGACGGACATTATAAGACCGATGATGATGATGCAAATCGAACGCAAACCGTCCCATCCAGAGTTCGATCATCCATTCTCCGTACCGTTAACCGTTGTGCCACTCTGTGCTCCCTAAGAACGAAGCCCAAGACTAATTATTTTTCCCACCCATGTTGGTCCTAAGATTTCCTTTCGATGAAACATGATAAGTAATCTTAACAAAATACAACGAAAAAGACATGGGTTTCTTTTTATTTGCTTTCGGGTTTCTAGAGAGGAAACCAGTGTTCTTCGACCAATTTCAAATTCCTTATTCGTCTTTTCTCAAAGCTTTCACAGCTAGTTATCCCTGTTGTGATTTGATCTCCTATCACTATCGCCCTCTTCCTATTTATTTAGTTGACACGAATCCATTTCATGAGTCATTTTGGAAGAGACGCCGATCGCTAACGTTAATAAAAAGAAAACACTCTGAGTTTAGCATGGTAACCGGGGAAAAAGTCACAGGAAAAAAAGTCATAGGGAAAAAAGTCACAGGGAAAAGAGTCATAGCCAAAAAAATCATAGGAAAAAAAAGTCGTTCGGAGAAAAAGTCATGTAGTAAGAAAAAATGTCTTAAAAAAGAAGGCATAACTTTGGTTTCTGATTAAAAAAGACATATTGATAAAAAGTATTTCAATCTATTAGATTTTGAGTCAAAAAGAAATATTTTTAGTATTTTCATCATCAACGTTTACTTTATCAAAATATCACTTCTTTTCTTGAAAATTTTTATTACTAAAAATAAGATAAATCAAGAGATTAGTTACATTATTAAACATATTTTTTACCGATGACCTTTTTTCCTATCGCACAGTAGAGTACATTTGGATTTTTTTCAATTACTTATTCCCTATGATTCTCCATTCCCCAATCGTTAGAATATATTGGTCGATTTTCTCCGATGTAGTGAGAGTTCGAATCTTGATAAAGACCAAATTTTTCAATGTTGGATTTCATGATAAGCAACTTCTGGGAGAATGGCGTTCCTAGATCTTCAAGAAAAGGCATTGAATTTTTCTAGACTAATTTATAAAGAGATATTCTTCGTATTCTCTTTTTTCATTTTTCACCTTCTTCCTTTTCTCTTGGTCAACAGAGGGTAGTTATTTTTCACGACCAGGTTGTAGGTGCTTAGTCAACTATGGATCCTTTATGAGGGGCTAATACTCTCGACGAATTCATCAATAATTATTTAAGAAATATCGTCAAATCATATGATTTCCTCGAAGCCTGGTAGCACATGCTTTGCAACCCGGTACTGGCCTGCGGCCCGGAGGTTGGGGACCTCTACTATAAACTATTCGTTTCTTCGTGCTCGACAAAACAGTGTTTAGTAGAAGAATATCTATTCTTAATATTTATCCCAAGGCCAAATACCAATGGTAAGTCAGTTAAATATATATTATACCCACTTTCAACGACACACACACATATCCACAAGCACACACATACATCACACAGTCATGAGTTATCCTTAAAAGAAGAGAAAGAATAAAAAGTCAGTACAGGAGGTTGAAAAAATAGATGAGAGGAAGGAAGGGATAAATAAAAAGGTTTTATTTGACAATCGGCAAAACATAGATTTCAGCGCTAATATTTATTTTGTCCATATATCTTTTTTTATTTTCATTTTTCGTTGTCCCCGTCCTTCGATGGTGTGCCGTCTCACCGACACACCCCAAAGCGAATGGCCATCTTCTTCGGCATTTTTCGCATTTGGACGACGATCAATACTTGCAGAACTTATTGCTGACTCTTTGGTTTCTTTATTTGGTGGGGGAGGGGAATGACGTTTCGGAATTTTTGCTTCTTTGTTTGTGGGCGATTTCTTTCTCTCTTTATATTTTTCTCTTTCCTTCGTTCTTTTTTTTGTTTTTTCATCTAACCATCTTATTCTTTCTTTCTTCCTTCTGGTCTTTCTTTCTTCCCCCCAGCCTTTCCTTTCCTTGATAATTTCTTTCCTTCTTTCTTTCTTTCTTTCTTTTCCAACAAGTCTTTCCTTTCTTTCTTTTAATGACATTTCTTTCTTTCTTTTCTTTTGTCACTTTCGTCTTCTTTACTTTCTGTGTTTAAAAAAATTTTTTTTAACTCTTCCAACATTCCCTTACCCTCAGCGCACTTCAGTTGACTAAATATGTCCGAAATGGCCATCCGTAGAAAACCTCGTAAGACGTAAAGAAAAAAATAAGACATTTCCTATTCCAAAAACATTACTGCGTTTTGTGTCATGTTAATCAAAGCATATTGACCATTTTTGCTGACTTAAACAAGAAAATTATCGTCTCTCTTGATTACAAATGATGTAAAGTCTCTTTTTATCGACTAGTGTCATGAAGAGATGCATCTTATAGTTTATATTGATATATCTATATCAGATTCCTTTGCTTATATGAATGAATTTGTAGGGTTGGAGGAGGATGGAATGGTAATTTGTGTTCATTGAAGGATGTTAAAAGGGCGCCATTTTATGAGTGCAATGACTCAATAGCAGAACGGAGTCAGCAAAAATTCTAGACACCAAAACATTGGCGTTTTTCCTCCATTAAAAAACGCCTTTCCTGTGATTACCTATCAACATTCAGGATACGTTTTGTTTAGTTCTTATTCTCTGCCCAAGAAAGAATTTATTTACATGTAATGCCTTCCTGGGCCTCTCAATACATAATATTATGATGTCAATATATAATGATATATAAAAATACTAAATTTTCTCTCACTCTAGTGGTACAATTAGTAAAATATCAGTGAAATATCAGGAAAAGTAATATACTTGGGTTTATTTGGCAAATAACAATGTTAACTAGTTAAATTTGGTCCATCACACACACACACACACACACACACACACACACACATATATATATATATATATATATATATATATATATATATATATATATATATATGTATATAAGATTTCGATCCTGCCTCGCAGTACTGGATGAGATAATGGATAGTCTATAGCAACACTGAAGAGTTGTAATACAACGAAACAGCTGTCTGGGGATGACAGAATATATATATATATATATATATATATATATATATATATATATATATATATATATATATATACGGTGTTTTATGGAGAACGCAACCCCAAAGATGAGAAGGTCGAATTTACATAAATGTTATGCTACAGTATTAGTGACGTAGCCACACTGTACTCAGAGACAATTACTCTTGGCAGTTAGAATGATTGCATTATGCGCTAGCCTCATTCGAGCATCCAATTCAGCTACATCGTTTTCCAATGTGATTAGCTGTTTATGTAATGGAACGGTTTCGAACCTGCATCCTGGTTACAGGATATCCCTTTCAACAACTATCGTAACGTTAAAATTTATGCGTAATTAACATCTTTTTGTAGTCATTTTGAAATATGTGTATTCAGAAAAAATCATTTGAAATCGTTTATATATAAGTTGTCAAAAGACGGCTGCATCTTTATTTGAAACACCATCGTCCCTGATTACTAGTTTACATCTGCCGCCCCCAAAAGTAATTCAACGATTATATAGTTATCGTGAAATATGAAAAAACACTATGTTGTTCTGCATTTTCTAGTTCCTGAATATTTAACTAAACTAAAGATAAAACTGATTTATTACGGAGTTTTGCTTATCAATATAATTTGATATAGCATAAAAATTCTACGTCCATTACGTCATCAGTAGAGTCCACCATAGAATTCTTCAAAAATATCATCTGCATTACACGCTAGTGCCTTTTAATCAACTATTTTATTTCATTATGAGCCTGGCTGTCACCACTCATTAATAATAGGACATATTACTGGATAGATTAGCAGTAAGACAACCGAACTACGTCCTCCATCTTCGAAAAATGAAACCCAGGCAGGCTCTTTAATCAGATATACACTTCCGCTCATAAACACATCACTTCCGGTCATTTACTCAATTAGAATTCCGACAACGTCTCTCATTAACGTTTGAGACGCAGGGTAGAATACAATTATCCTTAAAATCAACCACTGATCAGATAATGAGAGATAAAAAGTACGAATAAGTATGACGAGCCTTTTTCGTTCCGATTTAAGCCTGAGGTGGTCTTCATTCGTACCTTATGACACAATCAACTGGTCTTCGGTGAGAGTTAAAAATATATGCTTAGAGGGATAAAAACAAATAGAGAGAGATGAAAAAAGAGACTTACAACCCCACCCATCAGGAAAACAAAAGACAAAAAACAAAGCAAAACAAAAACAAAACAATCCCAATAGTCAAAAAGTCTGAATAAATTCCTTAGTCCAATTCGTACAATTAAACAAGATCATGAGTGTTACTGGAAGGAAGTCGCCTGCTCTCTTGAAAATGAAGAACGTTCACAAAATCTGAAATTAGCAGAAAGGAAAGTCACTTGGAAAAAGACATTGTTTCTTTCTTTCTTTTAATTCTCATTTTCTGCTCTCTGTCTATTTTCTTTTTCTTTTTTCTTCCTCTCCTGATCTTTCTCCCGTCCTCTCTCTCTCCTGTGGTCTTTTTTTCTCTTCTTTATTCGTTAATTCATTCTTTCTTTTTTCAAGAGAGATTTTTTTTATTCATTTTTCACTTTTTTTAATGATATTTTTGAGGCTTTCATCCATTCCTGTTCTTCATTTTCTTTGTCTCCTTTTTTTCCATTCATCTTCTTCATTTTTCTTTCCTTCTCAATCTTCATGTTTTTTCTTTTATAAACATAGATTTCTTTCTTTATTTTCATTCCAATGATCGTGTTTTCCCTTTTCTCAATCACTCATTCACTGCTTTCTTTCTTTTTTCTTTCTTTGTATCACTTTTGTTCTTTCTTTCTTTTTTTTTGTATTTCCAATTTTCTTCAATAAACCCTCAACCAAAGCAGTCAGCATCAATATAGGTTTCTTCAGTTTTTAAGAAGGTTTCACAGGCTGGCTGATTATGAACGTATGTGTCATGCGTACGGTTCGCACTAACTGAGGGTTGAAAATCTAAACATTTACTCCCTATTACATCTAGGAAGAAAAAAGTTGTTTCTGAGAAATAACCTCCAACAACAAAATATATATATATATATATATATATATATATATATATATATATATATATATATATATATATATATATATATATATATATATATATATATTCTCATTGATGTTCAATTTACAATGTGAATTAATGCAAAATTGCTCCTTTAGTTTGTATCCTCACTTATTTTTTTTTCAAGTTTCAATTTCCGGGGAGTTTGAGGACTTGAAATTTTAAAAAGGATTAATTTTTTCGAGATGCCATTTGAGGGGTCTTATTTAACAGGAAACTAATTTCACTAAAACTCTCGAAACTCCTGGTGGTCAATATTACGGAATTTATTGGCTGGAATTACACCCCCCCCATTTAAAAAGTTGTAATATCAATCAGTTTTTTAAACAAGGGGTCAACGGAACTGGAATCGGTACTACCACCAAAAAAATGTGTTTAAACTTCAAGTTCATATTCTAATCTATGGAATTATGGGTTTAGTGGGATTTTGAAATCCACACATTGTCACAAATTGTCACAAATTGAGTTTATGCTAAAGTCGTCGATAAACACTCCCGATACAGTAATAAGTTTTACGGTGTTTATGACGAGAAAAAATAAATTATTTATAAAAAATGAATCACTATAACATAATAAAAATGAAATTTAGTGAAAAACAGTGAGTCATTTAACAATAAACACCCGAAGGAATACTTTTTTTGTATCGAGATAATAAAAAAATAGTCGTTACATAATTATTCTTAAAAAGAAAGCATTTCTGCGACCCTTGTAACCTTTACGCAACCCCGGGAGGGTTCCCGACCCCTACTTTGAGAAGCCCTGATTTAAACAATCAACTTGCTTTCAAACTGAGAAATGTCACCGATCGTTTTGCAATTCATCATTGAATACAGAATTCATTTAGTCTCGGCACATTTTACGAATATTATATTTGATTATTTCTTGTTTTATTGTAAGTCACCGTGTAATTCCACTGGGTATTTCTTGCCATTTGTAAAACTGTGAAACAAAATATCACCATTAACACTCTCAAAAGCGGGTGGAAAATTGATACGGGTGGAATATTTTGTAAACAATGCATTCAGTACCCGCTTCTAAATGCATGTTTCATCTTCTCTTTCTGTCAACTTCCTTTTCTTCTTCTTCTTCTTCTTCTTCTTCTTCTTCTTCTTCTTCTTCTTCTTCTTCTTCTTCTTCTTCTTCTTCTTCTTCTTCTTCCCAGACATATAGTACATCAATAAGTCCATAGCCTAATAGCGAAAAAGCATTCATTTTACACAAAAAACATCTTTTTTAACATAATCTTCTTCCTTGTCAATGCACTTGATCCAGCATCGAATATTCATTTCGTAAATGAAACAAGTTGCAGTAAAAATTCAGAAAGTTAGACATGCAATTGAAGCTCCTACTTTGATCCAAAGTAGGAGCGGACGAAGCAGGGACTTTCTGTTATCATTCCCAGATTGAACAAAGCTCCTAGATTATCAATTTTTCTCGGAATGCATCCTATGCTTACACGTAGTAGATTGTTTATTATCTAATTTCTTGGTAGAAATGTAACAAGCACATTATCCCGGATAAACAGCCAGTAGTTCCTGGTATTCCTGTAAGTTGCCCACTCAGTGAAAGGAAGTCACACCAATAAATATTAGCGTTGTAATACAGTCATATGTCGACCTACGCCCGATCAATTTACGTCCGATCGCAGATACGTTCCCGCAAGAGCTTAAAATACTTTATCTTTGATCGACAAGAATACGAGTCATTGCAGTCCTCTCAGTGCTGCAGCTCAGGGAGGGGGGGGGGCTCTGCCAATAGCAGGACTCCCAGAAATTTAGAAGCTATTTCATATGTGATTGCTAGATCAAAGAGCAAGTACTCTATATTTTATATTAAAAAAAGAAAGGTTCAATTAATTTATATATATATATATATATATATATATATATATATATATGTGTGTGTGTGTGTGTGTGTGTGTGTATGTGTATGCGTGTGTTTGCATGTGTTTGCATGTGTGTGTAGTAAACATAGAAACACTATGCTGTATACATATATATTGTATGACAGTTTGTGATGCCTGAGAACGACTAAAACAGACTCCCTTCAATGACAATTAAAAAAAGATATTCTCAAGAACTTACAATTTACCAAAGTTCTGGAGAAATCTCTTTCTAAGAAATTATGCACGGCAGATTTTCGAATTTTAATTGTTGGCCTTGTGAAAATAAATTTGATTTCTTTCTAACCATTCTTTTCCTTTTGAAACTATTACCGAGGGAGAGCGCTCACAGTACCTGTAGTCCTAGGGGCCTACAAAATCTTTGAGTTCTTTTGCTAAAGAGTGAATGACGAACATTCCTGTCGTGTTATTGTTTGCTTGCAAAAGTGAATGCAACGTATACATTATGTTTGTTTCAAGTTATGCCGACAGGAAAGGCGATGAGCTGTGTCGAATTTAGTGAAGAGATGTAATGGTTGGCATTTGTTCCTTCCTTTTCAGCGAGGTTAGGAAGACGTATAAACAATATTGAGGTTCAAGTAGATATATATATGCCATGGTGTTTTATGCTATGTTGTGTGTATATTTTACTTTCCCCTACAATCATTGACTTACATCCTGGTCGAGTTGCGTCAATTCTACCAGAACATAACCCAGACCCAAGTTGACGCATGGCTATCGTGAAAACAAAAAAAAAATTAGTAAATAATGTCATGAGGTAACTAAGCTAAAAACCAGTAAATCTCCTTAACAGATGCACCAATGCCATTTTAAAGCCTGTTTTAAACACATCCATACACACAAACAAGCAAATAAATAAACCTTGGTGTGGGGAAACAAAGTGTCTAAACTTTACCCTTTCGATAAAACATCATATAACAAACTAGCAGGGGAAAAAAGACAAAAATAAAAAAAAGAAACAAACACAAAACAACTTTATACCCGGGGTGAGTCGATCTATCCTGACACCCGACCAATCTCTTTTTTCGACTTGCTACCCGATCTGCTGCGACTTTCCAATATTTCCACCCCAGAGGACCCCGGGTAAAGACGGGTCTCTGCTCGGGTGTCGCATCAGAGGTGTTATTAAGCAAATGCCGACCAGTAATGGGGAGTTTAATTCATTAAAATCCGTGAAAAACGATCGCCGGACGTCGATCTGTAAATTTCCATACTTGATTCTGGCCTGGAATAATAATATGGTGCCTCTGGTTAGGTGGCAGACGACAGGGTCGCTTAGGTAATTGTTGTTTGAATGTGGTTTTTATGGATAGGAGTGATAGAGGTGGAAGTCTTTTGTTGGAGTTTTTTTCTTTTTTTACTAGTGTTGCGGTGGGTGATTCAGAAGTGTTGAGGGTGGGTGATTTAAAAGTGTTAGAAAAATCTCGTGTCGAGAGATTGTTGTTTGGAAGAAACAGAGGGATAAAAAAAAGAAAGGAGTGAAAAGGGAAGATGGAGAGAAAGAATAATATATACAGGAAGTTAAATGATATTTATTAATAATGAATTTAAAATAAATTTTGCAGATTAAAAATCATTTTGAAAGTAATTTTGAAAGAAAAAGGAGATAAAAGCGAATAAGAGAAGAGGGAGGAGAAAAAGATCGAAAGATGAGTAAAAGGAACAAAGAAAAGGGAAAGAAGAGGATACAGAGAAAAAAGGTAATGAATAAGAGGAATAAAGAAAGAAAAATGATAGGAAAAAGAGAGGAGAAAAAT
The DNA here is from genome assembly GCA_963457665.1 of Thysanoteuthis rhombus. Taxonomy (NCBI): domain Eukaryota; kingdom Metazoa; phylum Mollusca; class Cephalopoda; order Oegopsida; family Thysanoteuthidae; genus Thysanoteuthis; species Thysanoteuthis major. Next base: position 7,257,456 of record OY735230.1, read on the forward strand.
AAGAGTAGAAAGGAGGGGAAAGAAAGAAAGGAAGAAAGAATGAAACAACAGTAGCAAGACAAAACGAGATGAGATGAAAGGTTCAGGAGAGGATGTGTGAATGGAAAAAGGAAGAGGAACGGAACAAGAGAGAGCCAGACTGACCGACAGACAGACAGACAGACAGATAGAATCAGAAAGAAAATAGATATAAAAAGGAGGGGAGAAAAGACAAAGAAAATGCGGAGGACATTAAGGGAAAAAGAAAAAAAATGGGTAAAATAGATTGAAAGACATACGACATCAACAGACAGGCATATATATATATATATATATATATATATATATATATATATATATATATAGAGAGAGAGAGAGAGAGAGAGAGAGAGAGAGAGAGATACATAGAGAGATAGATAGATGGATGGAGAGATAGGATGTATGTATAGAGAGAGGGATGGAGAAATGGGATATATATATATATATATATATATATATATATATATATATATATGGAGATCCACAGGCAGAAGACGGATGCATTTGTGGAATAAACAGATAAATAGAGTGCATAATAGATCTATTTATCTATTTACAGAAGACCCCCTATTACATCACCGTCAAAGAATGCCGTTATAACGAATTTGTCGTTATAGCAGGTGGATTAAAGATACATGCGAATTTAGAAAAAAAGAACACTGCAAGGAAATTATCAACTTTTCATTTTGAAAATTTGGAAAAAGTATAATATCTGACTCCAGTTTTGTGAGAATATAAAAGCATATTGCCGTTAAACTTGGCGTGTCATTAAATAGTGCTGCTCGAACCAGAGCCGTTAAAACGAGAGTTTACAGTATCTATGTAATGCGTAATAGAGGAAGCACTTCCATTCCATTACTCTCAAATTCATTGGGGTGGAAAAAAGCGATAAAGAAAATAGAGCCGAGAACAAATGTGAAGATAAATAAAACTTATTAACCAGAAAATGACCAAAATTGAAAACAAATGGAGAGGGGACAAGACGAATGTCGGAGAATGGCGAAAAAAATGAACAAAATAACAAATTTCAAAATCCTATTAGAAAAGAATTGTAGACAAAGAGTTTTTAATGCCAGTAAAGTCGACGAATTTGGAAATATAAGCCTTTAATTAAATAAATAATAAAAAAAGAAAATGCGAAAGAAAGAGGGAAAAAAATTAACTACCAATAGAAAAGTAGAAACATTAGCAGTTATAATAAAGAATAAAGAGAAATATGACTCATTCTAGGGAAAATTTAGAGTGGCGTGCTCCGGCAGCTTCCGGCGGAAGTTCAAACGCGTGGAATAAAGTAATTAGAATTTATCATGGCAGCAACCCTTTCTGTCTCTGTCTGTCTCAGTCTCTGTCTGTCTCAGTCTCTGTCTCTGTCTCTGTCTCTCTCTCTCTCATACGCATACTGAAGGACATACGCATAATTTCTTTATTCACATGTGTATTTTTACTAACCCTAGTTAAATTTAGCATAAGGCAATAACAATAGGACACCCAGTGAGAATTGAAGTCACTATACAATAATAATAATAGTTTGCAAGACAAGCTCGTCAACCATTACCATGCAGCGCCAAATATTTACAAAACTGAACTTAGTTTGGCGCATGGCTGTATGAGGCACCCAGTAAGGATCGAACTCATGAAAGTATTGATATTCGAGACTAGGTTGCCAACTATTACACCACGTTCTATGACATTTCTAAATAAATCGTTGTATTTTCCAGCAGTGTTGATTTTGCAAGTAAATGAATTGATCAAAATAATTCGAAGAACATCAAATTATTTGTGAAATCACATGGAAAGACAACAAGACAGCATAGTACATCCATCAGGAACATCGTAGAAGCCATTAAAAATCTCAAATAGCACTGAACTGGCCACGTTGCAAGAATGGCAGCAATCGATGGACATCGTGACTCACGACATGGATCCCCCAAGATCACATGCGCAACTGAAGTCGGCAGAATATTGGATGGAGAGACGATGAATTCAGAAAGTACTGGCTCTGCGACGCCCATGATGGAGAAGTGTAACGAATCCAGGGGAAGGTCTATGTCCAACGACGGACGTTGAAAGATTGATGATGATGATGATGATGATGATGATGATGATGATGATGACGACGACGACGACGATGATGATGATGATGATGATGATGATGATGATGATGATGATTTCAACTCGAATAATGAAAAGTATGATTTTCTTGGTTTGCTGAATGTGAAAATGGATGTTTCCACTGGGAAGGGGTGGTAAAATTTTGCTGAAAATCTACTGTTCATAGTATTAAATCATGCCTCTATTTTTGTAAACGAATTCATTTTTTTTTCTAAAAAATTTAAATAAATAAACCCACCTCAATACGAATATATCAGCGAATGTCTTTCCACTTGGATTCACGAATAGATCGTATGAAAAAAACAAAAACAAAAACAAAAAACAAGCAAACACGGATCAGATCGGAACAGACGTCTTAGAGCAATAATCAGCAAGCTAATCATGCTGGTTGCTGTTACCGGGTTCGATCCTTATCAGACCCCTCAGTAGAGATGGCCTGATACTAATTCATGCTAGATTACTATACTTATTTAATAAACCATGTGATTGGTTTTGGTTTACTGTCCGTAACGCTTGACTGTTACACAGGGGTACAAGTTTTGCAGATAAAAGTATCCCTGCCCATCGTTTTAAACTATAGAGTCTTCAGCTAAAACAAATTTGTTATCATTCTTCCTTAGAAAATAGTTTCATAGAAATTCAAGTATATTCTTGTTTTTTTTCACAGGTATTGACTAGTATCTTCATCTTTGTTGTTTTAATCGCTATGTTTCAATCAATGAGCTCTCTCATGGTTTGAATTCATTACACTAGTATCCTCATCTTTGTTGAGTTGATCTTGATTAGTACGATTAAACATTTTTTCAAGTGCAGCATAAATCTTTGTTGATCTGAATGTAGTGGGTCTGAAAGTTTCAAATGCGATCGAGATGGATACTGGGGAACGTGGATAGGCGTGCAGTTGACAGAATGCGAGTAATATGCTCACACATTTTCTTATTAAAATTTAGTAGAAAAAAAATTCGGATGCTATTCTTTTCTATGTATAACTGGAGTGATTTTACGCATTATTAAATTTCATCTTGATGTTGGCAAAAACTTATTGTTAAAAACTTCGGATGAATTGATGACAAGTAAATAGAGACTTTTTTTTGCTTGAACACGGATCGCTTTTGAAATGTGAGCCGGGGATCAGGACAATCAGCTTTGTTAAATAACAGTGTGAATTATAAAGTTGAGATACTTTTTTGTTCAGTGAAGTACGGACTGCGTGTCGTACAAAGCACCAGTGCGCAGTAGCCAATATCAGGACAATTTTTTTGCGTGTTCTACTAACCGCCTATGTTAGTATGGTGTGCTATTCCAGGCTATCCTGTATATAGAGAAAGGGCGACAAGACGGAGATGAAGATAGTAGTCTGACCAATGTTCAGGATGATAAAGATATATCTATGTATTTCAATGTGATCATATCTATCTATCTATACTCATCTATCCATCTCTTTCCTGTCTCTCACTTCTCTCTCTTGAATTTATTGGTAAAAAGGGAATTTTCCACTAAATCCACCCTTATATTAGTATTCAAAGATGTACACTCAAATTTCAGCCATTGTTTTTGTTACTCTAATAAATGATATACGTACTTATTTGACCTTTTTATTGATTTCAATCGACAAACTAGTCAACTGAAATAAATCTTCACCTATTACACTAAACTCACATCTTTTTAATCGAGAAACCACTCTTGGCGCGTGGCGCGATAGCTGCTCTACTCATTGAGCTACGAAGGGGGACGGTTGCAGAAGCGCGAATCTAGCTATTTAGCTTTTGTTCTCGATTTTATCCGAACACTCGGTACTGCTATCTTTGATGTTTGTTTAGATACTCGAATAATATCAGTGATAATTAGTATCATCTTGGATTTTCTCATTAGTTGAAGTATTCTCAGAGGAGACTTTAGTATCAAGAAAAGTGGACTCAGACTCTCAAAGATAAGGTAATTTTTTAGTGTCACGAACAAAAGATGAAGAATTTTCATTCACATTAATTATTATTGTTTTAGGAAAGTTTTTTTCATCATTGATTAGAAGAATCAAATAAAATATTCTTCAAATCTGCAAGAGAAAATAATCCAAGATTTGTAAAAGTTAAAAGGATAACAATATCCTATACATTACTTATATTAGTGATACAGACTTTAATATGGCTGCTCGGTCCACCGATCTAACTTCCGGTTGGAAAAGGACATGCGCATTGCGGAAATGACTTTTCTCCCCTATCATGACAACCATAAACGTCGATCACAAAAGCTTAAAAGTCAAAGATTTTTGATTGTTTGACAAGTGCAGTCGGATTTTTATTTTTTTCCCAAAATATCGACAATAAATATTTTTCAAGGATTGAGTTATTTTGACACTTCGATTAAAAATAATAGTCTTCTCACTCCGAAAAGAGAAGTTCTTTCAAAAAATGTATAACTGACCTCAAGTTCTTCTTTGAATAACTCGATACAGTCCAATCGTAAATGGAAGTAATTTTCCACCAAAAATCACCTTAATAGATAGGCACATGTCACAATTGAACAGACAACCTTGCTTTACTCATATTTTACATTTGATTCGTGTATTTAGCAGCACTTTGAACACTTGAAATAATGCAACATTTATACTTAAGAGGAGAAAATGTTCTTAATCTCTGTCAACGAAGTTCACTCATGGTCACTCATGTTAGTCTTCCCACACAATATCTCCAAAGGTTCTCAATGAATTTCGATGACATTCCGTGGGAGGGTTTTTCGTGGACTAAGGGAAAATACCTTGAATTTTAGAGTTAATCAAGGAATTCTTTTGATTGAGAAATTCTTTTGATTTTGTTGAATATATTTAAATGTATTCACGGAATCGAAACTCACACATATATCACCTACCTCGTAATTGTATATGAACTGAGTTTCATTCAGTTAATAGTTAGTGTATTACGTTAGCAGGGGTATGTGCTCTCTAGTTGTTTTTACAGTTTCTTTTATGTTCAATCGTAATCGTAAGATTTACTTTTAATGAAAAATGACGATTTGATTTAAGACGAAGATCATAACATCTATCAGCAACGAAGTTTTACTTCACTGAGATTATGGGGCATCGTATAAATATTCACGAAGCTTAACTTAGTGCAGAATGAGGTTAACTGTAGAAAAGAGAATTAGGAAGATGGTGTGCTTAGAAACCTCCTGCCCTGAAAATCAGCATCCAAAAGAATTGCTCGCTAACCGTTTGATCAAAGAAGCACCAAAAAAGGTATTCACTGAGATTAGTCAGATACAAGGCCACTATTGTCGGGTACTCTATGAGGATCAGACTCATTACAGAGTTGTGATGGTCTGTTAGACTATATGGTATAGGTTGGCTCCTGGTTTTTAAACTCACTATCCAAGGGAAGTAATAAGTAACGCTGAATTATGCAGTTGCTTCTGTACTGCTTCTACTGCTACTAACGTATAATGAATGAAAGAAAGCAGAAAACTGAACATTTAAAACTGCATTTTATCGAATTCGATTATACACGATATAATTTAGGATTAGTTTTAGGGTTAGGGTTAGTTTTAGGGTAGGTTTTTTTAGGGGTTGTGGTTAGGGTTGCAAGTAACAACCAACATTTTTCTTTTATATATATATATATATATATATGTATATATATATATATATATATATATATATATATATATATATATATATATATATATATATATATACATATATATATATATATATATACATATATATATATATATATATATATATATATATATATATATATATATATATATATATATATATATATATATATATATAATTGAACATGAGGAAATCTGGATTGTCAGAGATAACATTAAACTGCTTAATGGATTTTTTTAATTGTTAGTTGCCAGTATATATTCTTTCTAATTTCATAATTATGAAAAAAAATGTTTGCTGTCACTTGCGATATCAACCCTAACCCTAAAACCTTAACCCAAAACTAATTCTGAAAATAACCTCAAACCCCTAACCATAAAACCCTCATCCTTAAACTAAATTATATCTTTTATAATAGAATTCAATAAAATACAGTTTTAATTATGTTTTCTTCATTTGTTCATTACGAAATATGTTGGTAAAAGTTGCAGCCCCCTAAGTCAGCATTATTCATTACCCCCATCGCACCGCTTTGATATTCAGTATACGAGCAGGAAACAGATTTTTACCGACTAGGTCACTAATTGTTGACCCAAAGCAAGGCGCCTGGATATGAAATTCAATTTACTATTGTTGTTGTTGTTGTTGATTCGGACGATGTGGACCCAGGCTGACGCCATTTTATTTTTATTTGACTTTGTGAATGTTTTCAAACTGCTCAAAAGTTTGAATATCTGAAAATGAAGCAGGTTTACTTAAGCAAGGATGGCTGTGGGTGGGGATGGGTTGATTCTTGAAGGTCGGAAATTAATGAGAGAGAGAGAGATAGATAGATAAAGAATGAAAGAGAGAACAAAATACTGTGCACTAGGAAAGGAAGAAACAAAAAAATCACGTAATGAGAGATAAAGTGGAGAAATCCTATCATGCAAAAAGAAACGGTCTTAAGAAAAAAATAATATAGCTCTCTCTCTCTCTCTCTCTCTCTCTCTCTCTATATATATATATATATATATATATATATATATATATATATATATAAATATATATTTTATATATATACATATTATATATATATGTATTACATGTATTGATGTAGATTACTTTTTATCTGACAATATTAGAGTAGAATGACCATTCGGGAGACCTTGTTCTATACAAATGAGATTTATTGGTTTATTTTGACGTCTCGTCAGTTCATCCAAGCTTCTTCAGAAAAAAGTGACGGAGATACAAGAAAGCGTCTGTTATATAGAGCCCATGTCTGGTTGTGGGCTGGTTTAATCATTAATGATTAAATTAAGTTGATAATATTTGTTTTAAATAGTAGAGATTCGGATAATGTGTCTTGAAAAAGTATTTATTCTTCAAGTATTTAATTTGTCTATCGGTGTCCGTCTCTTTGGTAACCTAATAATAACAAGGTCAAATGGCAGATACAAATATTTGACGTCTTTATTAAGACGTTAAATTGGCAATTGGGGATTGCCAATTGTGACTTGTTGATTTTTTTTATACCGATATAATGTTCAAATATACTAGATATAATTGATGGGTGTGTGTGAGTTCACTAAAAATCAGTTATAGTGAGTGTGTGTGTTTAAACTGAAAGAAGGGTTTGATTATTTAGCTGTTTGGAGCTCAGTTAGGGTTAGCGTTGTGACTGAACTGGTTTATTGACAAACTGCATTGTTTGATCATAAATTGGGTCTCAGCTTGAAATTCGCAACAATCACAGCGTCATCGTCATACTTACCGAAAACTACTAAGACACTGATACGGGTTTCAAACGTATAATGGCGGGAGATCATTTGAAATAAGTTTATACATAATGTAACACAATTATTAATAATGATAATAATAATAATAATAATAATAATAATAATATATATATATATATATATATATATATATATATATATATATATATATATATATATATAGTATAATGAAGGTTTCGTTTGGATCCCTAGTATTCAAAAGACTTAATAATTGAATCATAAATCACTAAATCCACACGAAACCAAACTTGGGCTGTATATAACAGATAATTTCTTATATTTCCATCTCTTTATCCTGAAGAAACAAGAACAAACTGGCGAAACGTCAAAATAAACTAATTTCATTAGTGCACAACAAGATTTTATGAAATTTTCATTCCACTCTAATTTATACTTATAAATATATATATATATATATATATATATATATATATATATATATATATATATATATATGTATGTATTATCAATTGAGTTATATTATGTAGAACCTTATTCGAACTAATCTCCCTTTGTAACACGGTTAATATATCACTCAATTTAGACAAAGTAAATCGAATAAACAATTGAAGAAAATGGGGCTGCTTCATGAATTGAACCTGCCACCGATAGGATAGCCACTTCAACGTAGCGATGCTCTTACCATTGGGGTAAACAGACACTGGTAATACAAGAGCCAAATAACTGCTTTCAACCCAAATTCTCATTTCGCTTATTCTCAGTCTTTTTCATCTCTTTCAATGCGACAGTCATGTATCTATGAACATCAGAGCTGCAGTAGCCCCATTGTCTTTAATTGTTTATTCTATTTACGTTGTCTTGATCGAATGATACATTAATCGTATAACGACTGGAGATCATTTCAAATAGGTTTCTATATGATACAACACAATTCATAATTAATTCTGTCGGAACGAATATGTCCATTTTTTGTTTACAC
>OY735230.1:7268416-7323416 GCA_963457665.1 Thysanoteuthis rhombus
TGTATGAAGGTATTTATGCATATCTATATAGTACATTATTATTCTTTTAAAAAGCCCTTCGTGCATGTATGAAATCTTTGGCGTTATCTTGTACGTAAACGAGACAAATTAATTGAAAAAAAAAATCATTGTATATTGTCTTTAATCAAACGCTCATATACACACATGCATACACACAACATAAATACGTGTGTGTGTGTGTATGTGTGTATTCATATAGATGTATACCTACATGTGTGCATGCAATACTATTTTCATTAATATTATCCTTTTAAAAAGCAATGACCGCATCTGAAGTTTATGAAAGAAACAAATTGGGTGGCGTTTGTTTGTAATTTCAAACTAAAGTCGAGAAGATATGGTCGATGACAGGTGAACCCCTTACGAAGACACTTTGCAGACTAAACATTAAACCTTCGTAACACCAAAGTCTACTTTCTTCCTTCCCATTTAACATCAATGGCGTCTTTATATGGCTTGTACTATCAACACTAGCTGATTATGGCTTCAATTGATGGATATTTTTTCCCGCCGAGTTGCGTATTTAGTCAACTGTTGGGTGAGTGCAACATGTATCTGATACATAGTGAAAAAAAAAAAAGGTTTATTTTAGCATCCTCGTACAGCCTCGATTTTTATAGAATTTGGAACAAGGATTTCTGACTTTTGGACATAGCTTTCCAATGTTAATCTTGAATACAAAAAAAAGCCTGCGGGTCACAGAGTAACTAAGAAAGAGAGTAAAAAAAACTAGGAAGACGTCAGGGTCTGACAAGGGAACTGAAGAAGATGTGGACATGAAAGTCAAGGTGGTACCGTTAATAATGGGTCAACTCGGAACTGTACCGAAGACTCTGAAATCCAGATTGGAAGAACTGGGGATGAGGAGAAGGACTGAGTCTGTACAGAACTCGGCACCACTGGGGACTAGACGAATACTGAGGACAGTACTTGAAATATGAGACCTACGACCCCCACAGACAGAAATCACAGAGCTGCTGTGACAGGTGAGGACGATATGAGAGGAGAGCAAGAGATCTGAGGAGACTTACCATCACAGTCTCCAGCGTTAACCACTAGGTACCTGGCGTGAAACCGAAATCCACATCACTGCTATGGACAATGAGAGTGTGAAGAGGAGGGCTAGAGACTTGAGGAAACTTGCTGTCACTCAGTCTCCAGCAGTGACCACCAGGGAACTGGTGAAGAAATGATAATAATAATAATAATAATAATAATAATAATAATAATAATAATAATAATAATAATAATAATAATAATAATAATAATAATAATAATAATAATAATAATATGAAAAAACAAAACAACGGAGCAGCACAGCAAACAAGGGAAGAAAATTGGGAACAGAAAAAAATATACGGAGAATTTAAAAGACAGATAAAGGATGTGGCAGACGAGAGATCATAGACATGGCTAAGAAAAGGAAACCTGAAGAGAGAAACGGAATCGCTCATCATGGCAGCTCAAAACAAATGCATCAGAACAAACTATATCAAAACAAAAATCGACAGAACCCAGGCAAACAGCAAGTGCCGCTTAAGAAAGAGATTAGATCGTAAACCTCATGAGTAGTGAATGTATTCAACCAGCCCAGACGGAGTATAAACAAAGACACGATAGAGTAGCAACAGTGATACACTTGGAACTGAGCAAACGAATGGGATTTAACCATACGGAAAAGTGGTACCAGCACAAACCAGAGACAGCCCTGGAGAATGAAACCACAAATTACTTTGGGACTTTGACAACAAAATTGAGCACCCCATCCAAGCGAGAAGACCGGACCTTGTAATCGTGGACAAGGAAAGAGAACCTGCAAAATGATAGACGTGGTTGTACCTGCAGATCATAGAGTAAAGAGGAAAGAGAGTGGAAAACTGGAAAAATACCAAGATCTGCCGAGTGAACTGGAGAAAATGTGAAACATGAAAGTCAGGATAGTACCAGCGATAATAGGCGCACTTGGAAATGTCCCAAAGACACTGAGGGCGAAATTGGAGGAACTTGGGACTAAAGAAAGGATTGAGACTGTACAGACTACAGCACTGCTACGAACTGCATGGATACTGAGGAAAGTGCTTGAAATCTACGACCTCGAATGTTAGCAGTGGCTTAACAGAGGCGGAGGGAGGGAAAACGCATCCAAGTGCTGTGAGAGGGAGATGAGATGTGGGCTGAAGACCTGAGGAGACTTACTGTCACTCAGCCTTCAGCGATGACCATCGGGTAATTGGTGTGAAACTGTAAACCACAGTAATGCCGTGGACTATGAGAGTGTGGAGAGGAGGGCTGGACACTTGAGGAGACTTGCAGTCGCTCAACCTCCAGCAGTAACCACCAGGCAACTGGTGTGAGATTGCAAATCTCAAACTCCAGCGGTTACCACCAGGCAACTGGTGTGAGATTCCAAATAATAATAATAATAATAATAATAATAATAATCTGTGAATTTGATCACATAATAAGAATTACTCATTATCTTATATTATCGAAAAACTAAAATTTGTTTGAACCACAGAAAACAATCTCAAAACTAATGAAATCATACTTGTATGATATCCAAAGATTCGAGTACAGTTTAATCAGTTACGGAAGATATACCATGTCAAAATGATCTTGAAGCAATGTCAAGTTTACATTTGCACAGACATTCAGGGTGCTCATACTTTTGTCACGGGAAAGAAACAGTACAGTGTAATTTATTTTTGCACACACTGACTTCAAAAGATAATAAAGAAGATTGACATTGACTATCTTGCCAAAAACGAATCTCCATGGAATCTTCAAAAGAAGAAGAAAAAGAAATTAAGCAAAGAATCACTCTAAGATGGCAAGCCTTCGCTAGAGCAAGCTGAACCTTCAAGAAAAGGAAAATCCCATCTCCCGATAGTCACTTATGGAGCTGAAACATAGAACCTAACCAAGAGACTAACGCTCAAACTTAGAACCATGCAACATGCACGTGAGAAAATCGTACTCAACCTCACATGGGGAGATCACAAGACAGCACAATATATCACAGGAAAAACAGGAGTCGGATGCATGATAAAATCCATTAGAAAACTCAATTAGTAATAGGCTGGTCATTGCAAGAATGGTTGACAACCGATGGACATCACGACTCACAACATGGATCCTTGACAGATGCCGGCAGAATATAGAACGGCGAGACGAACAAGGCAAGTTCAGAAAGTATTGGCTCTGGAACGCCCACGATAGAGAGGTGCAGCAAATGCTGTGGGGAGTCTATGTACCAACGATGGTCGATAAGAGACTGGTGATGATGATGATGATGATGATGATGATGATGTTGTGGAACTTATTTTCCTAGTTTCTGAATTTTTTTAAAGACTTATAGACGACGTAGCACTGTTGATTGACTGCGCCGGCAATAAAAAGCTGAATGATTTTCAGATACTTCTAAGATTTCCCTAACATTGTGCAAAAGATTGGATGATGGACTTCTGTATTAAAATGAACAACTATAGTCAACAGAGACGGCGAAGAGTTCAATCCCTTTTTATGTGTGCTTTTGTGTGTGTCTCTCTGTTTGTGAATTCCAGCGCTTTTTGCCAAACCGTTTCGACTAAGGACTTGAAAATTGGCATCAGTGCTCCGTCAGACCTCTTCAGAAAATGTTTTTAAAAAAAAAAAAAATTTTTATTTTGGAGGGAAAACATTTTCTTCACCTTTTTTGGTCCTTATTTTGACGTGTTTATCAATGACATCTAGCTTCTCCAAATGTGTACAATAATTATTTTTATTTCAGATTTTTCTCCAATTCTTCTTATTATTAGTGACACAATGATTCCGTCGATAAAATTAAATTTTCTACGATTTTGTCTTCTGTTAACGAGTCGGTTTCCGGCGAGTATGTCAGCAGAGCCAGAGTAAGTCCCTAACGTGCATGCTTGAGAGAATGAAACATTTCTATATAGAAAATTTTTCTCGTTCTTGAAAAAGTCAAATTTCTAAAAATCATCTAATGAACATTTGGATGAGATACTGAATTTATTTGAAAAAAAATCCAATGATAACAAACATTCAATTCGAGCAAAAAAGAAAAATGAATCATTAAATGTTATACACTTGTTAATTGCATGTTATCTTGGTGTACTGGTTATCGGACTTGACTATCAACCGATAAGATGCGAGTGCAGATCTCTGTCGTCGATTTTATAAATCAGTTTGGTTTACTGTGCCTTTTAGAGCGGAACAGACAAACAAGTAAACAAACAAACAAACCAACCAACACGGTGACAATGGTATTTATGTAAGTACATATAGTGTTGTTATAAATTATAAACAACGAACAGCCGGATAGAACAGATGTACAAATAAATCTAGGTCTTGTTGTTTACTATTTAACTTTGGATTTGAAATAGCTGGTTTGTCACAAATCTGCATATTTTGAATGTTATATGATTTTAAGATCAACCTCATATATATATATATATATATATATATATATATATATATGTGTGTGTGTGTGTGTGTGTGTGTATATATATATATATATACACATATATAAATATATATATATATATGTGTGTGTATATATATATATATATATACACACACACACACATGTATATATATATATATATATATATATATATATATATATATTAGATATCTTTTTTGTTCCTTTTCAATTTGAAGTCGTTTTACAATAACTTTTTCGCTGCCAGTTGCTGTTGAAACCTGGAAAGGCATGCAAAGAATCTCCGCGTCTTTCAAAACCCGCAGTATAAATTCTATCCTTGACACCCGAGACTACCCGGCATGTCACCCTAACAAGACATCCACCCGGGGTATTCGGCATTGCATATTCGCTATTTGATTTATCAGTTGTTTATCCACTGAATTTATATGCGAAAACAAACAAGGAAGGCAATGCTGAGAAAGCAATATGTCACATGAGCGATTTTACAAGTAGATAATTCGGAAATTGGGACATAAAGGATAATCGATTGACAAAACAGACAGATCAAGGGACAACAGATCCATAGTGTTTCGGTGACAGAAAAAGGTTTAGGGGAAAATAATGGAAAAAAGCCGTATTCTCATGTACAGTAGGAAAAAAAGGTGTAAAAATCATGGGAAAAAAGCCGTACACTCATGTGCAGTTGAAAAAAGAGTCATAAAAAGTCATGGAAAGAAAGCTGTATGCTCATGTGCAGTAGGACAAAAAGTCATAAAAATAATGGGGAAAAAAGCCGTACACTCATCTGCAGTTGAGAAAAAAGGCATAAAAATCATGGGAAAAAAGCTGTATACTCATGTGCAGTTGGACAAAAAGTCAAAAAAATCATGAAAAAAAAAAAAAAAGAAGCCGTACGCTCATGTGCTGTTGGAAAAAAGTCCAAAAAGGAATGGAAAGAAGGTCGAACGCTCATGTGTAATAGGAAGAAAGTCATGAAAAGTAATGGAAAAAGTCACAATGCACGCTAATATACGGTCGGGTAAAGTCATTGGAAAGGCATAGCTTGGGTTTTTAGTAAGGAAAAAAGTCATTGGAATATAATTTTTGATAAGATAAGTAAAGCGAGCCGCCTCTTAAGAGACAACTTCCGTTGGAGTATGGAGGCCGGTGACGAAGTTCCGGTTTCTTAGTGATCCTTGCAAATTCTTAGGCAGGTCGAAACCAGGATTTTATTCCTAAAAGTTATGACCAGCCTCAGGGCAGGATGCAAAACCAACTAATTCGATGACATAAGTAATATTCGGGTGTTTGGAAAGTAATTATGTATTTTCGTTTTTGAAAAGTAATTACGTATTATCGTGTTCGGAAAATTACACAGAAAAAGTATTAAAAACAAATGCCAGTAAAGTTTAATCAAATAATATTTATCAATAATGTAATTATCATCATTTTCGATAACATCAGCTCAACAGGGTGGCACATTTTTGATTCATCACTGAAAATATTCTGCCTTTTTTTAAAGAAATAGGTTCTGCGTTTCTGTTTCTTATTCTATCGTCCTTGGGGTCAACTAAGATCGGCAGAATACAAGATGTAGAGACGAATTAGACAGGTTCATTATGTACTTGCCTCGCGATGCTAACGATTGAGAAATGTGGCGAATCCTAGGGAAGGTCCTCGTCCAACGACAGACGTTAAGAGACAGATGATGATGAACGATACTTCACCGGGAAGAACACGTCGTTTCGTACGATTTAAAACTTTTTCTTGCCATAGTTGGTAGGCTTATAATTTATAGCAGTGAAATACGTAATTACTTTCCAAACAACTCAATTTATAGATTTATTCAATTCAAAGTTAAATATACTTTAAAAAATATCTAATGTTTAGCTTCTTTTTCAATTGCAATAACAAATTTTGATTTATATATGTAATTATATGATATTTTCATTCATAGTAATAACATTTCAATCTATTGTAATAACACGTTTTAATTCATAGTGATAACATAATATTTCAATCGATATTAATAACATATTTTGATTCATAGAAATAACATAATATACCAGTCTATAGTAATAACCTATTATAATTCATAGTATTAAAATGATATTCTCTCTCGATTGGATTCACGTCATTCCAGAAGTTTTCCCTGCGAAAATAGGATGTCACGTTATATTGTGATAAACTTATCTTAACCATCAGGAAATATAGATTTACTCCACTGGCCGGGGGATAAGACACATTATTTTCTTGGAAACTAATTCTAAATGTATGGAAGACAATCTCCGCTCTACCCTGTCCTCTCGACCGAGCAATAGTTCTAAAATGTGATAATTAGCTTTGACAGAAAGTAAAAAGACACCATAGTCGGCGACTTGGACTTGCTAGTACAGTGAGCTATTTAATCCTCTAATATTTCCCGAAAAATACTTATATCGAAGGGTGCGTCTTACCATTTGTAGTGCATTACCAGCAAGGAAATTCGGTATATCTATGTATCTATCTATGTATCTATCTATGTATCTATCTATATATATATATATATATATATATATATATATATATATATATATATATATATATATATATATGAAAATTGCCTATTTGGCAAAGTTTAAATTTTATTTTCAGAAATGATTAAATACGTAGATTTAATTTGATCGTTAGTTTATCTACGTAATCAAAACAAGAATATTAAACGACAATTTTTCACAATCAAAAGTTTATGTCATCGGAGTGAAATCAAACTTTTTCCTTGCAAAAAAAAGTAAATACATAGCTTCAACTATGTTTATAAACAATAAATAAATCATTAGTTACCATGTGATCAAAAGTTTATCCAATCAAAATGGGACAGGGCTTCTATTAACGATATAAATACAATGCTAAACTGAACCCTTGCACACATCATCATCTTCATCATCCATTATAAATCCACTGCTGGACGAAGACCTTTCCCATCTCCTTCCATGACAACTGTGATTGCGATAATCTCTGTCATGTTTTATCGGCAAACTTTTCTATCTCGTCTCTCCATCTTGCGTCCGATCTTTTTATTACTGTGTTTACCGTCCCAAGGGGCACCAATCGTTTAGCATTACTCTCCATTTGTTGTCCGTTCTTCCCCGTATATGTCCTGCCCATATCCATTTTGGGGAGGTTCTGCATTCTTTCAGCTGAAGCAGGAAGGTATGAATACATATGATTTTTTTCTCTTCTCATTTCGGTCAAAGATAGTGAGGCAAAGGCTTTAACCATACAGTTTTGGGTGAGGTGGGGGAGGGAGACTAAGCCATTTATTATAACGGGTGGACATTTGTTTCGTATGTTTTATAGTTGCACTGGAAATCACCCGGGCGGTGTTCGGTTAGTATGAAATAAATTTTAAAACAATATAAAAAAAAAAAGAAAAAAAAAAAGAAACAACACCCCTGAAGAATGAATGAATAAATATTTGAAAAACAAACTACAACAACAATAATAACAACAGCGAAAGGCTTGATCAAGCGCTGGGAGCGCCCTCGCCAAGATGTGGGTTGTGGGGTGTGGGGCAGAATCCAATTTTAAAAAATCCATCCGGATGGTTCACATTACTTTTCTCCTCACAACGTTTTTTTTTTCAATGTTTAGGCCGGTAACGATCAACAGCACCCCCTAAGAGGCTAACGTTCTGTAAACAACAAAGTTGTTTATTGGTATGTCAACGCCTCTGTCAAAGAACGCCGGTCGCTTACAAATCAGTGGGAAAAAACAAGGCTGTGAAAATATCTCGCACTAGAATGACTCTTTTTCCCTACATGCTTATGTTTGAAGGTATGTATCCGTTTAATGCATTTAGGTATGTATGGCGTGTTTCTTGACACATTCCCACCTATCTATCTATCTATCTATCTATCTTGGTCTGTTCATATCTATCTATCTCGATCTGTTCATATCTATCTATCTATCTATCTATCTATCTATCTATCTATCTATCTATCTGAATATATATATATACATATATATATATATACACACACACATATATATATGTATACACACACATACATATATATACATATATATATATATATATATATATATATATATATATATATATATATATATATATGTATATGTATGCATACATGTCAGCTTACTAAATATCGCCTCATTGTTAGTTCAAATGCTTCAGAACGCGATTAAGATAGATAGATAAACAGACTGACAAATATAATCTGACCGAGATAGACAGAGATATGTAAACATTGGCATAGATAGATAGATAGATAGATAGATAGATAGATAGATAGATACAAATCCGAAATAAACTGAAAGATAGATATGATCCGACCGTGGTTCCTACTGAAATAGATTGATTTGAACAGATTCACATCGATAGATAGATAAACAGATGAATAGATTGATAGATAGATAATCAGGATCCGACTGGTCCGAGATATTTAGATATATACATATGTATAGAAGCAGATAAAGATAAATACTATCCGGCTGAGATATTATTTTAAAGATGACTTCCGACCAGGACAGCGTATCACCGATTAGGCTACTGGGATTTCGTAGATCTGCAAGAGTTTAGTAAATAATCTCATTTCTACACCGCTAGTCTGCCGTTTGCAAAGAGGTATCCCCCTTATAACGCAGTTTGCGATACAACATATAATATTAAATTTGCACTGAAATATCTAGATCGATCCCCAAAAGGGATAAATTGTTATTGCAGCTCGGTTATACCACGGTTGGCTTTCTTGGACTCCGAAACCTGCGTTATAACGCGTGGGGGACGTCTTGATCTGCTTCGTGACAACTCGACACTGGAAACGGCCTGTAAGTGGCGGAGGAACGGCAATAGAAGGCAGCTGTCGTCAGTCAGTCAATAGAAACTGTCACATGACCAACGTATTTCGGCCTTGTTGGGGGCGATCAATTAAAGAATTGGGGAAAGGTATGATCAATGAATAAATTCTCTGAACTTCTGTTGGATCACTAAAAAGTTAATTTTTCCAAAAAACAAGCGTGAACATTGCCGAACACGTGCAAAAGGACAAAATTTAGTATAAATTTACATCGTAAATCGGAATGCTTTTCTCCTGCTCTCTAGCTCCATTGATACAGCCTGTACGCGTGACGCACGATAGTAAGAGAGTCAGTCAGCCCCATTTAGAAACTGAAGAAACCTTTGATGACAGTTTGTGAGACAGTTTTTGTTGCCGGTTCTTAATTTTCTATTTATTTCATTATTATTTAATTATTCATTTTTCAGCTCTTCATTACTTTCATATCGTGGACAAGAACGCTACCAAACAACTGATAACAATCCTAATAGGGGACGTGTTTTGAAAAGTGGAAGGGTCACTCAAATAAGTGTGTGAGGTCCCAAGGGGAAAGTTCTGAAACATAGTGACAGCGTAACGACAAGTTCAGAAAGTATTGGCTCCGCGACGCCCACGATACAGATGTATGAAGAACCTTAGGGAATGCGCAAGTCCAAAAACGGACGCTATAAATCTGATGATGATGAAGGCGCCGTTGTCTTTGAGAGTTTTTTTTTATCGTTAATATTATATGACTAAATAGTTTCCGGACATACCTCACGTGGATATACATATATATATATATATATATATATATATATATATATATATATATATATATATATATATGCGAGGTATGCCCGGAAATTATTATATATAAACACACACACACACACATATATATATATATATATATATATATATATATATATATATATATATATATATATATATACTTGATTTGGGATAGGATCACTTAGATTTTACCGCCATTATTGTTTATTCTCAGAATTACTGTCTTCACGCTAAATTAGAGTTGCCGATCTTTACCAAAGGCAAACGCCGACCGTCGTCTGTTTTGTATTTAGGCGACGTTTACCGAAAATAAGATTAGAAAAAAAGACATAATGTGGGGTGAGAAGGAGAGTGTAGAACAAAGTCTTTGTTTCGGTGATATCATGTGCACACGCACACACACACGCACACATATTCACAATACATGTATATATATATATATATATATATATATATATATATATATATATATATATATAAAAGATATTTATAAGTCTGGTTGGGATGGGGTAAGTAAAGTATGGTGAGGGGTGGTCCCCGAACCTGCACCCACCCACTAGTTTCAATTAGGGGCCTTCGAAAGCGGGTCTATTCTTTTGACACCCGATCCAACATCTGACAACCGCTCATATGGGTACTCGACCGCGGCCGGCAAATCGGGTAGACCCACCCCAGTCGATTTCAGTGTATTTTCTCGTTCTAGTCAATTTTTCCCGTGATTACGATTTTTTTATATCTTGTATTGTCGGTAAAAGGCGGCGGACGCGATCATAATTCTGCACAGACTTATATATATATATATATATATATATATATATATATATATATATATATATATATATATATATACACACACACATATAGATTTATACGCTCATATAAATCCATAAGACCAACCGATTGGTGCCAGTGGGACAGCGAGCGCAGTGGGAAAAACCAGACATAAGATGGAGAAACAAGATAAAAAGCTTTGCTGGTAAGACATGACAGAGATTTGCGCAATCACGCTCGTCATGGAATGAGATGGGAAAGTTCTTTGTCCAGCAGAGGGTTCACAACAGCTTATATTGATCGTGATGATACATCTATCTATCTATCTATCTATCTATCTATCTATCTATATATATATATATATATATATATATATATATATATATTGCCTCTATCTATTTATCTATCTACGTATAAGATTTTGCTCTCTCTCATCTATCTAGCGTTTTTGATTGACACTTCAACGAATAGAGTCTCTATTCTCCCATTTTTATCCTTTGATAAGAGGGGATTTAACTCTCTTTGATCTTTAAAGACCTACAAGATAAGTATAATTAGATACATAGCTATGAATGGAGACGTGTAAGCCAATACTTAACAATTCAGTAAAAGCATAATTAATGATAAAATATGAGGTTCTTCAGAAAGTGATACTGCATTTTCGTGAAAAAATTTGAAAACAGAACATAATCGCCATCATTAGCAATTTCAGTAAGCCAATAGAAAAGTGATACTCGATCAGGGCTTCTCAAATTTGGGGTCTGGCCCCCCTCTAGGGACCGCTTAATGATTATTTTTGATCGCAGGAATTTATGATTTAAAGAAAAAGAATAATTGAGTTAGTATGCATGATAATTTGCAAAAATGTATATTTTTTTATGTTGGTTTACACTATTTCAGTCCTTCACCATCCACATCATTTGTAATCAAAATCGAGTCAGTTATCACACTAGAAATAGGTTTTATAGCTGCGCTAAAAAAGGACCTAAATGCTCCTCATCACTGGAAAACACAGCCTATTGTAGCAGAGAGACTGCCTTTGTGTTTCCTCCACGTTGCACTCGCTTGTTTTGATGATATTTTTTTTGCATGAATTTGAAAAAAAAGGTTATTTGAGTATCTCAGCGACAATGATCTTGACTGTTATTACCATAGATATTCTTAGATTAAGGTATGAGTTATGAGAACTGTTTTGTTGTAGTTGTTGGGATGTTATTTGAACATAACCACTGATTTTGTTTTTGTTAAAACTTTGACGAAAATTGCTTGTAATTTTTTGACCAAGTTTCGCCCGTGATATTTTCGTTATTTTTAAAATGAAAAAGGAACTCATTTGAGTTTTGATTTGAAACTTTGATACTCAAGTTTTGATTTCAATACGCAATTATATGTTCCTACAGAAACATATTCCATGAATGAGTACAAAATTGGAGCTTCTGTGTTTTTGCTGCAAGAAACAGACAAATCTTACTTCATGCATTATGACTTAGTGGGTATGCAAGATTCATTGTGATATGCATAAAACTATAATTCTCAATGTTCAGGCTTAAAAAATGGCCTCGTAGCTGTAAAAATATCAAAAATACAACGAGTGAAAATTAATCAAACTTTGAAGGCAATTTTTCGACTTAAAAGAATGGCTCACTGGGCACTTATCATGCGCACCTCCTAAATTACACTGTGTCGTTTTTTCTTTTTTTTTTTGTAGCTGTTCCAAATTGTTATTTTCTGATTGTTTATGTCTGGGCAGTATAGAAAATATCGATTATTCCTTTCGGACATAGTTTTTGTGACCAAGACTGTGATGATTTGAAATCTACTTATCCCAAACTGGACAATTGGCGAATTTTTACGGTTTTAATCATATAAAGTAAGAAAAAATTAAAAACAAAAAACAATTACATATGAATATCATTATCATTACTAGAAAAGCCTTTTTTTCATAAAAGGATAGCCATTTTCCGTACTTTTTATACATAAGCAATCTGAAAATAACACTCACTACCCAAGAACAAAAATCACTTTGCACGGTGTTTTTAACCAGATTTTTCTCTCTAGACCTATTTCCATTCAAAAATCTACTCTTTTTGATGCTTATTGTAGAAATGACTCAATTCTATTCGCTGATTTAAAAAAAAGTCGTTTTTGTTACGTTTTAGAAATTCGAATTCAAAAGGTGATTTATTTTTCTCGCAATGAATACCAGAGAACTTATCATAAATCATAGATACATAGCAATTTTTGAAAATTCTCCTGGAAGTTTTTGAGTTTACTAGCATATATAACGACAAAAACAAGACGACCTTTTTAGGCTATGCAATATTTTCTCGCAATGGCAGCTACAGGTAGCCTGTGTAAAGCGAATTTTTTGGCCCAGACCAGATTATAAGTGTAGATTCCATACTTTTGTAATTAATGCAACATACACAAGATATGATTCATTTAAAACACACACACACACGCGCGCGCACACACACACACATATATATATATATGTATATATATATATACATCTCAATCATTGGCAAACATTGCAAATACTCAATGATAGCATACATCTGCTGTCTAGGCCAAGTTTCCTGACACTCAATGGATATATTCATGGAATTTGGAACATACGCCGGTTTTCGTAACCAATATTCATTTATCCATGGTATTCCAAGACAGTCACCCATTTTGGTAATGGCTTTGTTTAACGTCGCCGTATGCAGCACCAAGATCGTTCTGGGGTCGTCACAGCCAATTCTCTGCCATCGATTAATAGAACATCTTGCCAAGCTAAGACTGCATCCTTACCCTTTCTAATATACAAGCTGCTTCACGGAGGACATATAACACTGTGCCCTCCAAGAAATAGCCACACATATCAATCTCTTATGAATCTACTTTGAAATACATGTACTGTTCATAATAACGTCTTCACCAAAGGTTCCCAATTTACCTTGGCCAGGGGGTAGTAGGCTCCCTAAGAACGCAGGGCCATGCAAACTGGTCTTCCTGTTCCTATGTTCTGACCTGATAGAGGACTATAAATATCGTTTGTTCTCTGCCCAGTACTTCAAACGGGAGCCAATCATAATTAGATGTGTGTGAATAAAATCAAAATATGTTTTCCTTTTATGAACCTGTCAAGTGTTTTTGATTTTCGTTTGATATCAGGGGATTTTTTTATTGTTATCACTGATACCCCCACAGACGTATGCACACTCACCCACGCTCATATAAATAATTATTTGAAACCCTCAACCAAAACTGCCATCAAAATAAGTTGATCTATCTATCTATCTATCTATCTATCTATCTATCTAAGTCTGTACATATCTATCTATCTATCTATCTATCTATCTATCTATCTATAGCACATACGGGCAGCACCAATGGGGCTTCAGGGTTGAATTGAAACATTCCCTACCCTTATGTCTAAAAAAAGTTTTATCAAAATATCCTTAGAGTAAGTCTTTAAGGGGTTGGGGGTCAATTTACTATTTACGTTCATCCCTGATTGGACCCTTACTTTATGAATGACGGCGTTCACGCTTGTTGTTCAGAAAATTCAGACATTTTAGGGCGGAAAGGCGAGAGAAGTAACCTATTCATTTATCACTCTTTTTTCTATTTTTCTAATTGATCATCCCCAGCGCGGTATGGTACTGAAATGTTAGTTGTGTGACAGTTTCTATTGAGTGACTAACCAGACCTATTCTTTTTTCGTTTGATACTCGGAGAATTTTTTCTTTGGTCCGGCTGATATCTGCACGGACACAGGCACACACACACACACACACACACACACACACACACACACACAGACGTACGTATGCACTCATATACATGACTATTAGGCTATAAATCTCTCCATCATCATCATCATCATCATCATCATCATCATCGTCGTCGTCGTCATCATCATCATCATCATCATCATCATCATCATCATCATCATCATCAGTAGTAGCAGCAGCAGCCATTTCAGGTCCATACAATGAAAACTGCCTTTCCTAGCACCTCCCACACCAACTGTGAATGTGCTAACCTCTGTCATGTCTTACCGGGAAACCTGTCTATCTCATCTCCCCATCTTATATCTGGTCTTCTCATACGGCATTTGCTATCCCTTGGTCACCAAGTTGTTAACTCTTTGCGCCAACTGTCATCCTTCTTGTTATTATGAGTCCTGCCCTCCTTCATTTTTGTCACCCAGTCACTTCTATGATATCTTTTACCTTGATCTGCTCTCTGGTCCATGTTGACCTCTTTCTTTTACAGTTATTCTCAGCATTGATCTTTGAGTGACTTTGAGTATGGTCTCAAGTGATATTGCTAGTTCCCATGTTTCAAAGCCGTACGTCATAGATGACATTATTCATTCATTTAAGACTTAATGTCAAGATAAGATCTTGCTCTAAACACAGCAAAGGGAGTATTAGACTCATTTATTTCCCCAAATCTCTTTTATTAAGTGTCTGGCATAAAAGTCAACCCTAGTTTTACAGATGAACCCATCAACTAAACAACATTCCAAAAGAAAATATTGAATCCCCAACACTAATATATGATACTTTTTTTATCTCGTAAATTAAGCAGTAGTGATGTTAGTTTTAAGTTATTTCGATGAAAATACAACATTATGGTTTGATCCATAAATTCATGATACCCTCCAAATCTGGTTAATCACTCAACTGAAACCGTCACATGACCAATGTCTTGAGACAGCGCGCCGTATCGGGGTGATCAATGAATACTTTAGTTACTTCTCTAGCCTTTAAAGTTAAAATTTTCGAAGAACTAGTGTGAACACAAAATGAGGGACTAATTTACCATAAACTTATATTGAAAACTGAACACCACTCACTAACAACTCATTTTGGAAGGGAATTTTCAAAAAGCAAATCCACAAAACAAATTCCCTCACTCATTGAGGGGAGTTCGTGCATAAAATTTCAAGTTTCTACCATGAACAGTTAGGGCTGGGCAGAGTCCAGATAGATACATAGATACGTATAAATTTCAGAACACATGGATAACCTAAACCCAGCAACACTTGAGTACTTAAACCGATGTTGTGGGTCGCGCTGATCAATTAGGCGCACAACATTTGTCTTGCATTGTTATGTGTTATCATTGTACAACTTACAAGATGTCGGTGACACTGGTAGTTATCAATGGCTACGTATACTAGGAGACACCTGTCGTATGTTTAAAGGTGGGGTCTTCCAAATACAAATGGAGTGATGAATAATGTAAAACGAAAAAAAACAAAAAAACAAAAAAGCATTCGAAATGAGAAAAATCAGTCAGATTTTCTGGGAATATCTGTCAGTCAAATGTTTACTGTTCTGTTGGAAAAAGGAAATAGTTGACAGTGCAAATTCTCATGACCGATGACTAGTTCAGTTAGGCTTAGATAGTTTTGTGAGATAGAGTACTCACAATAGCTGGGGCCAGGGGGAGAAAAAAAAGGCTGAGTCACAACTAAATAAATAGATGAATAAGAAAATACTATAATTTGAAGTTCAATTTAGAATACTTATGATTATCGGACAGTTATCATTTTTATATGTATGAAGGATAAGTTCGTAGGAAGATAAATTTGGTTTTATTTTTTTTCCCCAAAAGTACCCCGAGGATTCAGTAGAAGTGACTTACTTTGGACTGTTACAAAAAAATAGTAAAAAAGCAAATTATTTCTCTTCTCTTCAAACTTTCGTTTTATTTGTAAGCTCATTTAAAGTATCGGTATTATCTGTGAAACAAATTAAAATATCAACATCAAGTTTTCCTTTATAGATTTTTTCTTAAAATTTGATTCGAAAATTTTCAAAACTCTTTAAATTCCTTTCGATATTCAGACACTATTGTTATTTTCAAACCGAAATAAAGCAACGAAGAATGAATTAAAAAAATGCTATCATGGACAATTTCAATCCGAAACGTACCAAACAAAATAGTTTCTGGTTTGATTGGATGAAAGTGGTTGTGGTAGTCAATAATCGACTGATGCAAAAAAATTACGGAGCAAAAGTCAAGGGAGGTGAAAAAAAAAAAATGAAGATCTGAAATTTTTGGCTCATTATTATTCAACAATATCCCCTAAATGGTATCCTGGGGACGATAATTCTGTTTCAAATTGAAAAATCAACCGAAAAATAATTCAGATTAGCGAATTCGTATTTATGCTTACTTAAATTGGAATTTTCTTAAAATTGTAAGATGTAAACAGCAAAATGGTGGCCATGTTTGTTCGTTTTTCCCGGGAAAAACTGTAATATTTGAATTTTAAAACAATCTGTTCTGCATTGAAATTCATGAAAATTTGTTTTTCTTTTTAATAGACGGCAATTTGGGTTGAGAACTTGAAAATTTCAAATACATTTTCAATATCATTGATCTATTTTTTTTCAAACGTTGCATAAAAAAGTGTGCTAACCATTTTTAAACCTCTTGGGGGGACAATTTTCAAAAAACAAAAAACGTATCTTTCTTAACATAATGTGTAAAAGCCCCCTCGCCCCATTGGTGCGACCTGTACGCGAGACACATTCATATTTACTACCTGGAAAGTATCCAGCCATTTTGAATGTTGTACAGCCTTGATGTAACTTAGCTGGGGACTTTACTACGCATGCCCAAACAGGAACTCGTGGTTTCATTCTGTCAACAGTGGAAGAGGGAAAAAAGTGGGGGGAAAGAAAAAGAAAAAGAAATAATGGGAAAAGGACGAAAAAAAAAGAAAATTGAAGCTAAAAGGAGAGAGTGAAAAAAGAAAAAGTGGAAAAGAAAGAGAAAGAAAGAGAGAGCGAAAAAGAGTGAGAGAAAGTGAAATAGAAAGGAGGGAGGAGAAAAAAAAGGAAAAAAGAAAATGGATGGAATAAAAGAAAAGAAAAAAAAAGAAAAGTGACGGAGAAAGGAAAAAGAAACGAAGGAGAAAGTGAAAGAAAGAAAGAGAAAATAAAAGAAAGGAAGAGGGAAAACAAGAAAGAAAAAAGCAAGGGAAAGAAGGTAAAAGAAAAGAAGGAGAACGAGAAAAAATGAGGGTAAGAACCACCAACGTATGCCACAAAGAAGAAAAAAGAAATAAAGAATGAGATGAAGAAATGAATTGGAAGGAAGGAAAGAGAGAAGTGAGGAGGGAAGGAGAAGCAATAGAATCGGGAAAGAATGAAAATTGGAAGGAAACGAGGAAAGAAGATAGGTAGAGTAGGAAGAAGCAAAGGAAATAAGGGAGAGAGGGAGGAAAGAAAATAAAAAGGAAGTGAAAGTGGGAGGAAGGGAGGGTGGAAAGTAAAGAAGAAGGGAGTAAGGAAAAGAAGAAGGAAGGAAGCAAGTGAGGAAGTTAGGAAGGCAGAAAAGAAGGAAGGAAGGAAGAAAGGAAGGAAGGAAAGAAGAAAAGAAGGAAGGAAGGAAGGAAGGAAAAGAATCAAAATCTTTTGGATAAGTAAACCTCCCCACCGAGGAAACGACTTTAAACTCCACCGCCTACACCAAGCCCCACCCTTCGAGAAAAAATCACGGAGGAGGTAAAAACATTACGAATAAATACAATAAAACACTGATAAAATCTAAACGTTGCCCTTTTCCGGACACCCCACGCACACCGTCATCCGTGCATTCTTATCCATTGTTACTGTTACGTCTTTTGTTAAATCTGTTATGTTTGATTATATTTGCAGGCTTTATTGTTTGCCCTACACGTAACAATAACAGGAAAAGACGAAGACCGTAGAGGGATTAAATCTCCAAATTTACCGACAATTTTCCCTTGTATTTGGCCCTATTTTTGCACATGTTCTTCTTTAGACACCGATATACATTTGCATTTAAATAAACACGTATATCCTTTATCTCTGTGTCATTCTTTATGAATGGATTTCAACCAAAGAGAATCTATCTATTCATATCTATTAATCTATTCATATATGAATGTCTATCTATCTCTTTCAAATTATTCAAATGTATCTATCGATCTATTTCGAACAATTCAAATGTATCTATTTCGAGCTATCCAAATGTATCTATCTATCCCAAACTATCCAAATGTATCTACCTATCTATTTCGCTTTATTCAAATCTATGTATCTATTTCGAAATATTCAAATGTATCTATTTCAAACCATTCAAATATACCAATCAATTCCGACCAAACTTTTCAAAAGTATCGATCTATTTCGATCAATCCAACTGTGCCTTTATATCTATTTCGATCAATTTGAATGTATGTATCTATCTTATACGAAATATCCAGATGTATCTATTTCGAACTATTCAAACGTATGTATCTATCTATTTCGAACTATTCAAACGTATGTATCTATCTATTTCGAACTATTCAAACGTATGTATCTATCTATTTCGAACTATTCAAACGTATGTATCTATCTATTTCGAACTATTCAAACGTATGTATCTATCTATTTCGAACTATTCAAACGTATGTATCTATCTATTTCGAACTATTCAAATGTGTATATCTATCTATTTCGAACTATTCAAACGTATGTATCTATCTATTTCGAACTATTCATGTGTATGTATCTATCAATTCCAAACTGTTTATATATATGTATGTATCTATTCACCTATCTATCCATTGTGTATATGTATTTATGAGACAATTGCAAACACCTTTCTTTCCCTCCTCCCCTTTCAGGATGTGTGGGTGAAATAAGCCAGAGAATGAGATTGAAGCCTGGAGCCATTGGCTTGATTTTGCAAGAGTTGTGAAGAGACCCATAACTTTCGTACCTTCGTGACACCCGTATAATACCCTTAACAAACAGACTTCCACATTAAAGCAGGCATGCAATGCGAAACAAACACCCAGGGAATTCTGAAAATTAGCCCAGAAAGAAACGCCGAAATTTTCTCGATTCGGGTGGCGGATAGATGTATTACCATTTTGATTCAATGGCGTGAAAAGTTGTTAGAGATACGGGTGCGGGTGGAAAGTGTCGGTGGGTACCCGGGAAGGAAAGAAAACATAATAAATCTAAGAAAATGGCAGCGAGAATCGAGTTGAAAAGAAAGGAGTCGCCGATTGTGAAAACAGAGGCATAATGATGGAGTCATGTTAAATCATCAGGAAATCCGAGATTTGTTCTTAAAGGACGTACTATATATATATATATATATATATATATATATATATATATATATATATAAGTCTCTTCCTATCTCTCTCTCTCTCTCTCTCTCTATATATATATATAATGATTACGCCCTTTAAGAATAACTGTCTCTTTATCTCTCTCTCTACATATGAATATATACATTTATATTATTGTGTCATCCTTCAAGAGCAACTGTCTCTTTCTCACTCTCTCTCTCTACATATATCTGTAATAAGTACACCCTTTAAGAATAACTATTTCTTTCTCTCTCTCTCTCTCTCTCTCTCTATATATATATATATATATATATATATATATATATATATATATAAATATATACATTTATATTATTGTGTCATCCACGGACAGCTGTTTTGTTGTATTACAACTTATCAGTGTGGCTATAGACTACCCATTTTCCCATCCAGTAACACGAAGTAGGATTGTAACCTTCGCTTCAGACCTGGAGACCGGTATCCTACCTCTGTGCTTGAGAACTGGATGGTCAGTAAGGTTGAATTTAGGCGATATATTGTTATTATGTAGCTTATATTCCCCATCCACCAAAGTGCTCTATTCCCATGGAAGAGCACTGCATAAGCTTACAATGAACGAGTTACCTCACTTAAAGAGTGCTCAACCTTGAATAGGGGAGCGTTAATCATTGTGGCATTTTTATATATATGCTTCAAATGAGACCGATCAAGACTTCCTATTCATGGCAATCTCTTTTCATCATGTACGCGTGTGCATGGGTGTCTTCTGGGGGGGGGGGACAAACGGGGCAATCCACCCTGGATCAGGCCTTCACTCTAAGGGCGAGCTGATTCGATAGTTAAAATCTTATAGAGACTGAAGGTCAAGGGGTCACTGTGAACAGTCTTGCAAAATCCAGCCAGCATTGTTTTGCGGATCATTTCCAAAGCTGGACTCCGTAATCTTGTTCGGTGCTTAGATCCTGATTTTCAATCTAATGGTCCCTTTTTGAAATTGAGCCTCTGTTTCAGGAGAGCCACGGACTGATGGATAGATTTTCGTCGCAGTGCTCTGATAACAACCCTCTAATCATGATCGGGCAGCCTCTTAGGTCAACCATCTAAGGTCTTGGCTCCATACACTTCTTATTCACTTAATATAACTTATCTTGTTAAAAAAATATTTTATTACAATACATTTAAACATTACTCTTTTTATTATAAACAGTTCCTATTTCATCACCTGAAATATCATAAAATGAAATAAAATAGTACTTATTTTATTTTAAAAAATCCCTACAACTTTTTCCTTCCTGGAAGCCAAAGTCATCTTCATCATCATCATCACCAGTCTTTTAACGTCCGTCGTTGGTCATAGACCTTCCCCAGGATTCGCCACACTTCTCTATCATGGGCGTCGCGGATCCAGTATTTCCTGAAACTGTCTAGTTCACCTCTCCATCTTGTGTTCT
This sequence comes from Thysanoteuthis rhombus, assembly GCA_963457665.1. Lineage (NCBI taxonomy): Eukaryota > Metazoa > Mollusca > Cephalopoda > Oegopsida > Thysanoteuthidae > Thysanoteuthis > Thysanoteuthis major. The sequence continues at coordinate 7,289,801 of OY735230.1, forward strand.
GTCAGCCTCGGTTTCTCATGCGATCTCTGGGGATCCATGCTGTGAAACGTGATGTCCATCAGTCATCTTCTGTTCTTGCAACATGGCCTGCCCATCGCGATTTGATTTTTTAAATAGTTTCTATGATGTCACGGACACCCGTTTTGTGCAACCTTAGATTTGCAGACGCCATCGTTCTTTTCGCAGAGAAACTACACGACCTCCAACGAATGCTAGATGATCTAAACGAAGGAAACAAAAAAGTCGGTCTACACATGAACTTCAGTAAAACGAAAATCATGTGCAAAAGTCATGTTAAGAATAAGTCAAGATAGAAGATGCAAAGTCAGTTATGACGGTCACCAATTGGATTTGCTGAAATCTAATCAGTTTTGAAATCACACATGTCAGCCTTGGTATTTGTCCGGTCGGCAACTAATTTTTTAGAATTTGTTTTTTAAGATCCTTTCATCACTGTTATCTCTTAATGAAACTTTGAATTTGTTTTTTCAAATTTTCTTTTCATCTTTTCGATTGTCGTTTCAAGGGACACCCCATCCCACCCAAGCACGCGTCAAAACGAAATGGTGGCATGTATCTTAGAGACCCGTTGTTTAAACAGAAAGAAAAGAACACATTTAACCTCGTCGCTTACGTCATTACTGAAAAACAAAAACAAAACAAAACAAAACAAAGACAATTTCTAATTACAGTAGAACCCGTTACTACGGCACCCTCATGGATTTGAGACGGTCTTTATAACGAATCTATTGTGATAACGGGCGTTTTTTTATACAGAGGGTATTAATAACGACTAGTCTATAAGTACAGGCAAAAATGACTGTTTATAACCCTTTTTGCAAGCTAATACCCCAGATACAAGTTGTAGCTCTGCAAATAAGATGAATGACCAAAATGTTTTTTTTGAAATAATGCACTGAAATCTTTATGTTCAGTTGTTGCAAATTAATCTCTGACAATAGTCTTGCAGGAATATACAAAATAAACGTTCCATTACAATGCGTGTGTCATTTAATATAGCCATTACAACGACTTTTCTATTTAATGACGATTCTAACTGCTAGTTTAATGTTGTTTCGATGGCAGCAATCATTCCTTTGATCATTTCTGATTTCTTTTAAACACACGCACCCACATGTACACACAAATACGCGTACGTACACGCACGCGCACACATGCACACTCATGCACACCCATGCACACGCACATGCATGCACACACACATGCACATATATGTTCAGTAATGAGCCAAAACATGTCCACGATTTTTTTTCGAAAAAACCATGGCAGCTTGAAATGCATTCTATTCATCTTGCTAATTCGATCATGTGACCCAACCAAAGACGGCCACATCACAGCCGATGCCACTTCCATCCAATGGGGGGCGGGGGGCAGAAGCTGAGTATATATAAAGACGGATTCAAGAGATTTTGGTCTTTTTTTTCTCTCTTCCGGGGGCACTACAACCCACTCGCTTGGAGACAGCCAGTCAACCATGATCAGGCAGGGGGCTCTTTCCTAATATGTCCTCTCTTTGGCCCCCCTTGCCCATTGGCGTCCTGAAAAAAAAATTTTTTCATTACATTAATCCAGAAATCAATATCTATCAGAGGCTTATCCACTGATAATTCAATGTTTTTAATATAAAACAAAATACATCCCTGAATTCACAAAAAATCTCGTTTTTAACTCCCCCTTTTCTATTAGAATCCACTCTTTCCTCTTTCACTTATCAGAACGACTGGAGAAGCTGCGTAATATCGCCGTTTGTTAAATACTAGTTATAACATGAATATTTCGACTCAACAATTTTTGGTATTACCATTATCAGATGGCATTCCTGAAGAATCTTTAATGGGTCCGTGAGTAGTAAGGTTACATTATATAATGCTTTGTTTGGACCGATTTCCTCTCCTTACTTTTTGCCTTCTTCATATCATTTTGACCGCTCTGCTCACCGGTCTTTTTACTGTCCGATATTTTAAGATAAGGTGTTGTTTTCACTTTCCAATGTTTCCTCGTCTTTTTTGTCTTTATCACCATAAGACGTGTACCAATGAGAGACGATCAGGATAAAAGATATCTTCCAAATAAACATCTTCCATGTGAACATTATACCAGCAACTGCCAAGAGTTAAAACCGACTACAACCGATTAGAGGCGTGTCATAGATCTACGGTCTGAGCTAGTTCTCATTCCAGTATCCAAAAGTAATTCCTATCTTCGCCGACACCTGGCTGGACCGCCATTGAAAGAAACCTTAGCAAATAACTGAGCGTAACAGTGATTCTGAACACGTAGCGTATGCTTCATAATGGAGAAATTTAAATATATGGGGGCGGAGGGTAATTTGGATTTTGGGTGTGAAGAGCAAAAAAGGTTCCATGGCTTAAAACTGAGTCGCACAAAAAAAGAAAAAAAAAAAGAAAAAGGAAACTGACTTGATGTTACAAAACGGAGAGCCTTGGAAATAAAGCTAACTTAATTGGAACTTGAAATCATGACCAAACATTAGTAGCAAATTTGAAAATTTGAATTTGTTATATTTTTTAGAAGATTGTAAATTTTATTATATAGCAAATCATGTTTGATAAAAAGAAATCAAAAATCTGATTATAAGGTTTTCTTGTCGCTGGAATTATTTCTCATTGACATAATTTTTTCTCATTGATTTGAAACTCAACATTTTGGTAAAATTCCAAGTTTGACAATATATCATCATACCTCTTCAACTTGAAATTTGTTCAATTAAAGAAAAGGAGATATCAATTGGGGGACTGTTGAGGAGGGATATGGAGCAAAAAAAGGTCAAGAACCCATGGTGCATAACATTCCATTTTGAAAGTACAAAAGCAAAATCGGCCATTTTCCTAAAATTTGAGTTATGGTACGTTGCAGAGCCGTTAGCTATGGAGAAACTTTGAAAACAGTTATGCCTAATGATGGATAGAGAGGAAAGGCCGCATCAAAAACTAAAAGATATGGAGCAAATATGGATAAAAAGACAACAGGAAAATCAGTGCACCTTTTATCTACTTGGGTACTATGAACCATGTGATCTTTTTCCCTGTCCGTAACAGTAGAATCTCCCAATCAAAGGTAACAATTTTGCTGATAAAAATACCCCCAACAAACTATTTGTAACTATAAATCCTTCCAGTGGAATAGATTTCTTTTTTCTTAAAAAAAACATCAAATAGAAATTCACATGTATCCGTCTATTTTTTCGAATACCATCAGGATGCTCGTTATTTAGCAAAGATCAGCAAAACTAATTTTGCCGGTTGTTTTTAAGGGGTTCAATCCTCAATGGAACTCCCAGATTCTCATTGTATTTTTTTTCATTCTCATTCTTTCTTCTATATCATTAACCTTTTTTTACTTTGTTTCTTTCCTTCCCATGTTTCAATTTGTTTGTTTTTTCCTTTTTTCCTTCACGTTTCTCTCTCTTTCATTTTTCTCTCTTTCCAATATCTTTCTTTCTTTCCTTCAACCTTTTTTCTTGTTTCCTTCCACTTTTCTTTTCACATTTCTTTCTTCTATGCCTTCTTTCTTTCACACATTTCCTTCGTTTCTGTTTCTTACCAGCCATCTTACACACACACACACACACACACACACACATATATATATATATATATATATATATATATATATATATATATATATATGTATAAATAAATAAGAAATATGTATATATATATTTATATATATATATATATATATATACATATTTCTTATTTATATATACATATTTCTTATACATATATATATATATATGTGTGTGTGTGTGTGTGTGCATTTATTTCATTCCACCTTTCTTACCGGTTTTCTTTCTTTCTTTCTTTCTTCCTCCTTTCCTTCTTTCTCTCTTTCTTTCCAGTTTCTTTCTTTCTTCTCTCTTCCATCCATCTTTTTTCAAGGTACAACGTCGGCCATTTCTCCGTGACAGTTTCTATTAATTGAACCTTGTATTTGGAAGGGGCATCGGTCCTTTCTCTCATGGGCACCCACCGGGTCCTGTGCGTCAGCAGTCGACAGGTCGGCGCCGAGGCCTGTCTCTCAAGACCACAACCCAACCCAACCGACATCTGGACCACCCCCGCCAACATCTACCCCGTGGTCCTCCACCCGCATTCAAAATCCCGATCTCCGTCACACACATACATATACCAATTACTTACTCCGATTCAAATGGACACACAAACATGGAAAAAATACAAATGAAGAACGTACAAAGAGCCACACACACACACACACACACACACACATACACACACAACTATACAAGCACACTTTTGGACATGAAGTATTGGAACATTTGTAATGCATTCAGTAACAAAAATGCTCAAATATTTCATAACCAGTACCGCCCACCTACATACCCATAACCTGCATACACACACACACACACACACATACACACACACACATATATATATATATATATATATATATATATATATATATATATATATATATATATATATATATATATATATATATACACACAGACAGTATATGTGGTACAAATCAGGCTAGCAGTATAACATAACATAATAATACATCAATAATATAAAGCCACTTCTGATATGTAATGGATTTATTTATATTTCATAAAGTGCTCGATACATGCAACTTTTTACCTTTGAAGTTAAGTTGTTCTAGAGTAGAGCTGGATATAAATAGTAGAATGCTGATTTGCTACACAAACTAGCTCATATTTCTGTCCTCTTCGGGCCGAATTCGCCTGTTGAGGCCCGAAGAGGGCAGAAACATGAGCTAGTTTGTGTAACGAATCCACATTATACTCTCTCTCTCACTCTCTCTCTCTCTCTCTCTCTATATATATATATATATATATATTATTATTATTATCATCAATATTATTAATCTTATATTAGTTCCTATCTTCATCCTAACTTTCAGTTGCTTTTTATCTCAACCTTGAATCGGACCGTAATTCTACGGCAATGATTAGAAGCGCACGGTAAGAATTGAAATCACACGCTCTTGCCAGACGGGAGTCCAGTATACGCCTGGTTGCTTTAATCATTCGTCCACAGGGACATTATAGCTAAATAGGAGCTAATTTACACCTCAAACCTACCCCACCCCTACAACCAATATTCGACGCTTATAACCACACGCCTCTCTGAACATATGTTGGAAATCGGAAGGGCATACGTCGTGTTACAGACCATTACTCCTGCCGAGTTAGATCCTTTGATGAAGTGGGTCTATTCACCCTGCCTGCCTGTATTCAGCCACGGTCAACTGTATCTATCTCTAATAAGGAAGCGGACCAACATAAAAGAACAGCTGGAAGATTATGTAGGTTGAGGTAACCTTATAGAATTACACTTTTTTTTTTCGTGAAGACTTTTGTCCTCAATATTACAATAAATATATTAATACCAAAATATCTATTTGTAAAGTTCATCCATACATAAAAAAATTCCTAATTTTGATTGATACCACACTCGTGGATATAAAAATATATAAAGTAGAAAGTAAATGTGAATAAATTAGATATAACTAAAAAAGGATACAATGTAGAAGACGATGGAAGTTGTCAAAATGATTCCTGCCAAAACGAATTCTTCCAAAGACTTCTTCCCCCGACAATGTCAAAATTGGAATGGCATCACCAAGGACGACCGGAAGTCACAAGGAACCTTTAAACAGAAACATAGATAGATACATACATAGATAGAGCGGGAGAGATGATAAAGAAGATAAAGAAAGTGTGAGTGAGTGAGATGATGAGTGAGAGAGAAGGAGGGGAAGAGGGAGAGATTCTTGAAATATGTTAGGTTGGCATCGGACCAAACTTTTCGTAAACTAAAACCTCTGACGTCCAGGTGCAGTGACCATATGTCAAATATTCTGCCCCAAGGTTGAGGACACACACACACACACACACACAAACACACACACACACACACACACACACATATATATATATATATATATATATATATATATATATATATATATATATATATATATATATATTGGTAGTGGTGCGATTTGGCCTAACAATTATCGGCACAGAAAATGGATCTATCCAAAAAAATTCTTTGTTTTGCATTCTCGCTATAAATTCATTTTTTCATTGCCAGAGGCCATCTTGTCTGTAAAAAAATCAAACTTTTCTGTGTGTCAAGAAAGTGGAAAAAGATAAGAGTTTAAACGTATGTCACGTTTCTGTCAGTTGGTTTTTCATTAGTGGTCACGCTAAAGCATACCGATCGATAAAATGAAGTTAGTCTTGGTTTGATTCAAACATGCGACAATCAAATAGGCCGGCAAGTGTCCTATGCATTATCCCAAATAATCCTGCTTGAAGATAGGATGAAATTAATCGCTGCAGGGGTCAGACTCCACTCCATCTTCTATTCCGACTGAAGATGGTCATTGCAACTTTTGTATTGAATGAATGCATTAAATAATAAATAATAAATACACACACACACACTTATGAATATATACTTATATTTGTATGAATGTATCTATTTATTTGATTCAAATAAACACTCGCCTACCTGTATGAGACATTTTCGTTAATATCCAAGACCTCAGTCAGTGTGATACCCTCCTTGCTATCAGCTGCTCGTGAGTTTAAATCGCAGTAAAATGAGCGAATTTTACAAATTGGTTTACCCATCCCCTAATTTTGGTGAGGATTGTTGTTGTTTTGTTATTATGACAATTCAAAAATCAAGCCAGCATCAGTTCAGGAGAAAATAGTAAGTTGAGAATTAGTTTTCTTTAATTAGTCTCGTATATTTCCATTTTTTTTAATAATATGAACGTGAAAAATACAAATCTGTTATTCCATATACGATGTGTGATGAGAGAAGCCCGAAGAAAAGAAAACATAAGCGTCTGTGTAGCGAATCTATCATTTCAACTCACACACACACACACACACACATGCATATATATATATATATATATATATATATATATATATATATATATATATATGTATAAATATAATCATAAATGCGCTGTTTTTTTTAATTCGAAACTCAATTTGAACTGACGTCGCATTTTTACACTGTGAATATGCCAGTTGTCCTAGACAGTGTAAATGAAAATAATCCGTCGGATTTTATATTCATTTGTTTATGATATATATATGGTAAGAGTGTACACTTTTCACAAATGTGTATACAGAGTGTCTCAAAAGTAACGCCCAATTTGTTCCCAAACAATAAACAATCTATAGATCTGATAAATGAAAACATGTAATACTTTACAAATGATGTTTAACTTGACTGCCGTCAATTTTGATTCATGTATTCCAAAAAGTAACGCCATTTTTGTCTCCAAAATATCATTGTGGTTAGTACAAAACCAACCACCATTCAAGAATTGAAAACCAGACAAGAAATAAAAAGGTGGCTACTATCGACATTTAACTTGCCGACTGAATTATCGCATTGAAACAGACGGCAATCACATATAATACATAACATTTATCTATGTTTGTTCAATCTGTTGTCTGTTTATTGCGTCTATAAAATTGTTTGTGCACAAATCGGGCGTCATTTTTGGGACCCATGTTTACATATTATTTCATTTCTCTGTGTGACTTTCCAAAGAGACAGGGTCAGCTACGCTACCAATATCTCAGCGAAGTTTCAGTTTTCGAAAATAAAAACACCTGCCGTTTTATCGTAAGAAGATTGTGGACTAACCGGCTACATTTCTGTCAAATTTACGACCGCCATTTCTTCTTTTTTTTCTTTTTTTTTTTTCAGGTTCGCAATATACTTATGATTAATGTATTTCATTTTGTCCCCAACCCCCATCAGATCCAACGATGTCATGAGGGACCTTTGCGTCTAATGTAGCCCCCAAAATTGGCATGCGGGTTCCAAATCATAATTCTTAATGTCAAATCTGGCCTACCTGGCAGGGATCTTCTAGCTAGGGTGTGCACCACACAGACTCAATCCCTTCCCATCTACTTAAAACGGGTCGTGACGATTTCAATCTTATTCTTGTTGATTTTATAACAATATGTTGGAGGACTGCTTGGCAGTTGAGATCAGTTAAAATAATAGAAAACTAATGCATACAAAAACATTGACGAAATATAATTAATCATTTCTCCGATTTCATCAGATAAAGTATTATCAATCAGTATCATTAAGAAAAAAGAAATATGACTATTTTTTACCTTTGTCCTAATTTGTTAGCTGCTTTTCACATCAATCTTTGATTGGAATCAAATGTCAAACTGATCCCCAAATCATTCACCATGAACCCATTCATTTACCTCTGTCAACGAAGTTGAAAAGAGGTGTAAGCATTCAGTCACGTCTGTTTGTCAGTTTGTTCCCCTGTCCGAACGATATCTCCGAAAGTTCTCAATGAATTGGAAGGGTGGAGAATGGATGAGAGAGACGCATATCCAGGAATGTTTTTTTTTTCTGATTGAGAAATATTTTTCTGATTTTTTTTCTCTCCAAATATTTTATGTATATACGCATTGCGGTCCTCTCGATATCTCCGAAAGTTCTCAATGAAAATGTATGATATTATGTGGAAGGTGGACGTCTGACCACGGAAGAAGTGATTGATTCGAAATCGAGACGAGTTGATTGGCTGTCATCAGTTTTACCGGCTGAGCCAAACTAAGAAGTCTTACATATCTGCGAAAAACATGCAAAGGGCTTGTTTCATTCTAATAAATTAATAAATACATTTATAAAATTGACATTTCCCTGACATGATTTGAAATCACGACCCAGTGATTGGTTGCTGGGTCTCTTACCAACTGAGCCTAACTGACAAGTCTCACAACAAAAATGAATCATACTGGTATGCAAGGGCTTATCTAATTCTAATAGTATAAAAGTTGTAGTAATCATCTTCCGTCGTTATAGAAGTTGGAGTTGAGTTTGACCCTGCAGCAGCCACCCACGTCCATCTCTTTTTTCAATTATCTGTCTATCTATCGGTAAGTATCTTTAAGTATGTTTATATCTTTCACAATCTGTTCATATCTATATTTTATTATATCTATCTATCTATCTGTCTATCTATTTATCTATCTATCTATCTGCATCATGAGAGCTAGGAAAGGGAAAAAATAGGTAATCGAATGATTGATCTGTAGTTGGGTAATTTCAAAGTCGAAAAAGGATACTCAATTTCTACCTTGGCGAAAGACAATAAAAAAAGATGTGACTTCGTAATTGAAAAAATCACAGACACACACAGACACGCACAATTACACACACACTGACACACACACACACACACACACACATATATATATATATATATATATATATATATATATATATATATATATATATATATATATATATGTATATATGTGTGTATATATGTGTGTGTGTGAAAGTAGTATACAAAAAATCCAAGCCTCGTAATTTAGTCCAATAAATGCGATCTCGTTTACTGCCGAGTTAAAAGAGATGGAGAAGAGAAGAGAAAAATCACACACACACACACACACACACACACACACACACACATTCATGAGTGTAATGTACAAAAAAATCCAAGTCTCGTAAGTTAGTCCCATAAACGTGATCTCGTTCGTTTACCGCCATCGCTTTTCACCCAATCATCCCCTTTCCATCTATGTCTCGTTTTTATAACCAACGCGTCTACTTTGTAAATGGCGAGGAGCGGGGAAAATCTCTTCTCAATTTCGTGACCCTCACGAATGGACGAGGTTTTTGATTGCACGGTGCTTTCGTGAGTCGAGCAATGACCAGTGGAAAAACGGACACTTGACCACACACGACTGGGATAGCATTTCTCGCATTTCGGCCAGCCGTGATTTAGAACTGCGATGCTGTGTATTCTTGGCCTTGTGGCGGAATCGAGGAGGAATTCGATGGAAGTGTCAAGGCTTTTACGGATTTATATTCGGTCTTCTGTAATGGTTTGACGTTGGGAGGTCAGCAAGACTTGGGAGAGGAGAAAGATAGAAAGAATAGAGGCAATGAATTGTAAGAAGAAGGGGAACGAGAATGAGAAAAAAAAGAGGGTGGAAAGTAAGTGAGGGAGAAGAAAAAGGAGAACGTGATGATGATAGGCAGAAATGAAAGAGAAAGAGAAGACGGAGGAAGAGAGAAAGAAGAAAAAGAAGAGGAAGGAGAAGAAAAGAAAAATATCATATTTTGATTAAACATTTACTGTTTTTTTTGTTCTTTATATCTTCCTTTATATCATAAAAAAATCGAACAGTGTTTTATATGTAACAGCCGGATCAAAGAAATAAGAGAGAATAGCAGAGAAACACTAAGAAGAAGAAGAAGAAAAATACAGAAGAAGAAGAAGAAGAATACAGAAGAAGAATACAGAAGAAGAAGAAGAAGAAGAAGAAGAAGAAGAAGAAGAAGAAGAAGAAGAAGAAGAAGAAGAAGAAGAAGAAGAAGAAGAAGAAGAAGAAGAAGAAGAAGAAGAAGAAGAAGAAGAAGAAGAAGAAGAAGAAGAAGAAGAAGAAGAAGAAGAAGAAGAAGAAGAAGAAAGAAGAAGAAGAAGAAGAAGAAGAAGAAGAAGAAGAAGAAGAAGAAGAAGAAGAAGAAGAAGAAGAAGAAGAAGAAGAAGAAGAAGAAGAAGAAGAAGAAGAAGAAGAAGAAGAAGAAGAAGAAGAAGAAGAAGAAGAAGAAGAAGAAGAAGAAGAAGAAGAAGAAGAAGAAGAAGAAGAAGAAGAAGAAGAAGAAGAAGAAGAAGAAGAAGAAGAAGAAGAAGAAGAAGAAGAAGAAGAAGGAAGAAGAAGAAGAAGAAGAAGAAGAAGAAGAAGAAGAAGAAGAAGAAGAAGAAGAAGAAGAAGAAGAAGAAGAAGAAGAAGAAGAAGAAGAAGAAGAAGAAGAAGAAGAAGAAGAAGAAGAAGAAGAAGAAGAAGAAGAAGAAGAAGAAGAAGAAGAAGAAGAAGAAGAAGAAGACAACGATGACAACGACGACGAAGAAGTGTTTCTTTAATCTCTTGAGCCGCGTACAAAAAAGATTTTGCCGGACAGTAAAATCTCAATCCCGTGCACAAATTTTGAAAGGTCAGGTAAAGAAAAAAAAAAAAGGTTCTATGATAAAATTACCTGAACGAAAAAGCAATCGTTGTATGGCTTATTTAATTGCAGGTTTATGGAAAGAGCATGTGTATTATCGGTGTGTGAATAAAGAAAAATATAGGATTAAATAAAAATGAATAAATAGCAAAGAAAGAAAAATCAATAACTTGAATAATTCATAAGTAACTGGCTTTTGTTTCTTCAACCTTAGACGAAAATCAATCATTGTCTTGAAGAAAAAAATTCTGTGCATTCAACTTCCTTCGTTGCCAACAGGCTCTTTGGTCTCAGCACAGGTAATGAAAATTAGAGGGAACATTAGTTGGTGTGACTTTAGAAAAAAAAAGAGGGGTGAAAGAGGAAAAGAAGCAGTGAAAAAAGCAATGGAAAATAGGAGGAGGAGGAGGAGGAGGAGGGAGAATGGTGGGAATGAAGATGGGAAAACAATGAGGGCAGAAATGAAAGTGAAGAAGAATACAAAGGGGGGAGAAGAAGAAGAAGAAGAAGAAGAAGAAGAAGAAGAAGAAGAAGAAAAAGAAGAAGAAGAAGAAGAAGAAGGGAAAAACAAAAAAAGAGAGACAGTAAAGAGAGATCAAACAATAAATAGAAAGAAAACGTTGAGATAAAGAAAGATAAAAAAATGAGCACAGAATTAAAAAAGAAGATTTAAAAAAGAAGAAGGAGAATAAGGGGGAAGTGGAAAAAGAAAAATAGAACAATATCTTGAAGAAGAAGATCAATGAAAAGAAATAAAGAAGAGTAAGAAATGTGAAATAAGAAAATGAAAAGGACAAGAAGAAAAAAGCCAAGAAGGAAGATGGAGAATGAAATACAAGAAAAAGATGAAAGAAGGGAAAAAAAGAGGAAAATGAGATGTAGAATGAAGAATAAGAAGAAAGAGAAGCAATGATATATTTTCCATACAATAATGATACATATACTGTATATTTTTGAATATAAGGCAAACGCAAGTATAAGACAAGAATCGAGCACAGAAATTCGGAAAATCTACTATAAGTCGAATTTGTATCTTGCCATAACGTCATCATGAGAGATATTTTCTTCTTATGAAATATGACATTTGATCGCTATCACATCATTAACATATCGATGATGTTTTTTTGTCTCTTAAGTAAAATTCTCACCAGTGAATACGAGTCTATCTGAAAAAAGTATAGATATTAATTAATACGGATTGTATACTACCTATATAAAACATTGATGAGTTCGAACAACGGGCATTATCATCGCTATATGCATCTATCGACGCTGTATTCATACAGGCAAAAGTACTGGCCACTTCCGACAGACATGAGTATAAGCCGAACTAATGATTTGGGAGCATTTTTTATTTGAAAATTTCATCTTATATTCAATAGTATACGGTAATTATATCCATACTTTAAAATGCTGTCTGATTAAGCGTAGAGAATTTCAGCAATGGCCAAAAGAATTGTCTCTTGCCTACTTATACAAGATGGTGACCCAAAGGAGCGAAGAAAATTATTAGAGTATTTAGTCAACCTACCTTAGTCAGACACAAGATTTTAGTCAGGATCGCTCACCCCTCCATATCTAACTTATGAAATATCTGTAAATATCATTGATGTATTTTCCCGTGCTATTTTGGAAGTTTTTTCCTGGGCAACGACAGGTATATCTGCTGGTATATATATATATATATATATATATATATATATATATATATATATATATATATGAGTGTGTGTGTGTGTGGTTATCTCTTGCCATTCGCAGGTTTTCGATTAGCAATTTCAGTCTTCAATAATTTTAAGGGAATACTTTTGGTAATTTAGCTGCACACCGAGAAAAACCCCATCATAGAAAATACACTGTATAGAATAAATAAAAAGTAAAAGTTCGGGGAATCATTAAAGATTGTAATAATCTTTGTGGTAGTGATGAGAAGAAAGATTCTAGAAAATTATCAACAAAAATTATTCATGTAAACAATATAGACCCGGTTGAAAACTTATGGCAGTTTTAAACTTAAACTTGTTCAATGTTTACTCTCGCGAATCGGTTAGTTGAACACTATTTTAGATAATAATTTTTCTCTCCATTCACTGTAATGTAAATAAATCTATTCTTAAATAGATAAAGTATTACAAATAATTATTTATCATTTCTGTCATTTTGATGTTAGTATTTACCCATATGTTGATTTTTTGTTTTCTTTTTATCGCAGTTTTTCTCAGATCCGATAGAATTATAAAAAACTGACAAAAATATTAAGATGAACGTAAATAGTAACAGAAAAAGGAAAAAGAAGACATGGTAATAATCCTTTCACTGTTGTTTTATGAAATGTTTTTTTTTGCTAATCAACACTTTATGTTTTCCGTTAGCATTTACTACGCACTTTTTAAACGTTCTATTAAAACGAATTGCAATAATCAAATATTTTCTTTGAATGTTCAATTTTGGTGAAAACTGGAAGAAAATAGCCTAAAGTTAGCTGTAAAAAAAGGAAAAAAAATCCCCTTGAGTACTTGCAGGGGATTTTTGAGCTAAATGAAACTGGGTTTACGTTTTTGATTTTTTACTAAAATAAATATCGATTCCACAATAATTGACGGATCTTTTATAAAAAAAAATGAAGTCGAATTCTAAAATTGAAAGGTTTTGTTATATCCCTAACTGTATTCATTTATTTGTACAATTATGATATAAGAATGATAAGTTGATTTTTTGTTCATCAAAAGGTTAATGGCAACAGATTTATGGGTTTTAGTGACCGGAAGAGTTTGGTGAGGGTCAACAAAAATTATTCGCATATTTAATGCATTCGTGGCCTCCAGGTGCCTGCAAACCCCATGAATAACACACAAGCACATTATATATCTGTGGATGACTTAATTATATATATATACATATATATATATATATGTTGCTAAACAAAAAATGACACACAAAATTGAAAATTTTTGTGGATTAATCGAGTGAGTAAACTTCAAGCAAAATCTCGTCTAACCGATTAATCTCCAATTTTATTGGAAATAGTATGTTATATAGACGAAAGGCGAAAATACCGTTCACTTTTTCTTCCATTGGACCCTGCAAACATCTTCCTCTTTCCCATACACTCCAGTTTCCCGTACTTCTCACTAACCTAAAGTTCGACGAATTTCGGATCTTGGAAGGCTCAAACGTTTTCCCAATATAAATGAATGGTAAGCTTTTTTAAAGAAACGCTCAACTTTCGGATAGCAGGAGAAACATCAATATATCTATCAGTCTAGTGATATCTATCTATCGATCTATTTGAATGAAATGACCATTCAGAAGGTAATGTTGGGTTCAAACGAAAATTCTTTTGTTTTTATTTCGACGTTTCGATCATTCATTCTAGCTTTTTCAAAAAGGAAAAACAAAGGTGAAAATGGGAACAAAAGAAATTATCTGTTATAGGGTCCATGTTGTGCAGTGGGTGTATTTTGAGATCGATGATTGAACTAAATAATATTCAAGTGTTCAAAAAAATCTATCTAACAAAATGTTAATGTTTTGATGATAGAGACAAGACGTTTAGAAAAACAATTTTTCGAGGAAAACTCTCGTGTAATCACAAAGATATGATAGTTGATATTCATTGTGATATATCTATTATCTTTATCTTTCTCTAAAGAGAAGGAGGTGATGATTGAAGAGAGAGAGAGAGAGAGAGAGAGAGAGAGAGAGAGAGAGAGAAAGAGAGAAAATGAGAGAAAAGAAAGAGAGGAGGCCTTTTAATTCAGCAAAATGGTCCTTGGCAGCGATATCTTGGGGTTCCATGATTATGGAAGAGTGATTTTCTTGGTTCGCCGGTCGTAACACTGTCAGCAAAGTAATGGATACAGGGACTTCTCTTGTGGAATCGACTGTCACTGATGGGCAGCGGAGTCTGCAGACTGACAGACAACCTGCACAAAACACTGCAAAAAGAAAACGGGGCAGTACCCTGAAACCAGGGATCCTCCGGGCTGCTGGATATTCTCCTGCTGTCACTGTGGAAAAACTTTCCCCTACCGTGCGATTAACGCCGGGGCTATCGATGGTCATGCAATAAAAGTTTAATGTTCGTTAGCAAAGTCAAACGATGATTATGCTGATAAAAACCTTCTATCTATTACTTGCATGCGCTTATAGATACACATATAATTGACGGAACACAGTGACACCTCGATTTGTGAGGTTAACTCATTCCAAAGTTTTTCGTACTGTTCAAAAATGCATCTACATATCCAAAAGAAAATTTTTATTTGTAAAGAAATCAGAGGAAGTACGAGATGCCATCGTTGAGAAACAAGCAAAATACAGTAATCGAAAGAGGACGGGAAAAAATGTTTTATCTTTTCGTTTTAATATCAGGTGCTTTTCAATCTATTACATTTCCAGAAATATGCAAATATGCAGTTTTGAGAAAATTTATTCTTCTGTGATTAAAAATTCCTGACCGTCCCTTTAATCCTAATCCAAACTCTAACGTAAAAAATGGACTTAATCTAAATCCAATAGTCTACTTGGACGTTCGAAAATGCTGGACACTCGAGCATATATATATATATATATATATATATATATATATATATATATATATATATATAGTGGATTTCGGTTAAATGGAACATGCTTTACAAGGAATAATCACGAACATAATGCACATCGGACGAAAAGAAAAACCCAACAAAAAACAAACGCTTATGTCACCAGAAAATTTTGGTCCTGATGTGTTCCCTTGAAAAGAATTCATATATATATATATATATATATATATATATATATATATATATATATATATATATATATATATATATATATATATATATATATATATATATGCATGTGCGTGTGTGTGTATGCGTGTGTGATTAGAAATCGTCAATCAAAACAGTCAGTGTAGATTTTTTCAACTTTGGAGTTCGTCCGACTGGTTATGAATATATGTTCATGTATGTATGTATGTATGTATGTATGTTTGTATGTATGTATGTATGTATCACGCGTACAGATTCTTCCAACGGAGCTACAGGGCTTAAAATCTAAACCATTACTCCCTACCATGTCTAAAAAAAACTTTTTTGTTACCTCCTTCCAGATAGGTTTTGCCAGGGGATGGATGGGGAAGTTTGCAATATAAGCTCATGCTAAATGGTACATATTGTATGTGCTCAGACTTTTTTTTCAGTGATCACTGCCCAATAAAAAGGCGGGAGAGGCAACTTATTCATTGATCATTTACTTCCCCAAATATTTTTCAATTGATAATTCCTGACATGGCCTGCTGCCAAAAGACGTTGGTCATGTAACAGTGTCTATTGAGTGACTAACCAGACCTGTCTACGTATGTATGTAAACGAACGTTATCAGATGATCATATTATACAACCCACGTCAAACACTGAAATGAATAGGCCTTTAAAAAATCCATTTAATTTTGGCATTTTAAAGCGAAAGGCAGAATCCACTGCTTACACAACCAATATTTGGCAGCTTTTTTTCTTTTCTTTTTACATTTTATTTCGACTGTTTAGTCTGGAGATATTTTATATCACCGACTCCCATTGTCTGTGCAGTCATATCTCTTTCCATTCAAACAGAATTATATATTTGCAGATACATCAATAAGTCAACAGCACAATAATGAAAGAAAAGGGGTATTTATTTTACAAGAAAAAAAAAAATTCTCCAAGGTAATATCCCCTTTTGTAAAAGCTCTTACACTGAAAAATTATTCAATGAAAATGTAAAATGAAAATTCAGCTAATGTAATGATTTAAAAGAGTATTTATTTCCCGCGGTAAATATCCGTTTTTGAATCTAATTTCCTTCTCTGCCAATGCACTTAATCCAGTGGTGAATTCTAATCACATAGATTGAGCATTATACCGTGAAAATTTCGGATTGATTTTCAGCTATTAACTCCTAGTCATGCTAATGACCTATTAGTTCAGGCTAGTAAAAGTTCGTAAGCAATGAAATAGCTTTATCGAAGAAGTGAAACAGAGATAGAAAATCGGTTTATCTATTTTCTTAGTAGCGGGATTTCGGAATATGTGTAAATTATACACTTATTTTCCTTCGTAATCTCTCTCCTTGTCAGAGCGCTTACACAGAAAATTATTTAATTATTTAAAGTAAATCTCAAATGAAAATGCAACTAATAACTTAGTAATGTAATGATTAAAAAAAGTGTCTATTTTCCACAAAAAATGATAATTTCTGAACTCCTTCTCTGTCAATGCACTTAATCCAGTGCTGAATCGAGCATTATACAGTGATGATTTCAGATTGAAATTCAGCAAATAGCTACTTGTTATGTTACAAACCTATTGATCCAGACTGGTGGACAGTAAGCTTTGAAATAACTTAATCAAATTTTTCTTTGTTGTGGGATTTGGAAACATGTGTAAGATATCAGACGAAACAAAGGAATGGCTGAGCAATCTTACAGATTGAGGGATATATCAATATTCCATAATTCCATGAACGTGTATATATATATATATATATATATATATATATATATATATATATATATATATATATATATATATATACTATAAAATGCAGTATATTATATAGGAACATATTGAAAATAATCTCCGGTCGTTACATGGTTAATATATCAATCTATTTGAACTACGTAAATAGAATAAATCATAAAAGAAAATGGGTCTGCAGTAGGAATCGTACACACACACACACGCAAACACACACACACATATATATATATATATATATATATATATATATATATATATATATATATATATATATATATATATATATATATATATATATATAAATATCCTAGAAAGCTTTACAGCTTTAAGCAATAAACATAAAATCATCAAAAGACTTCTTTGTCACTTCAGTCACTTATTTCCCAATATCTGTAAATGAAATTTACATAATTTTCCTCAGCGTTTTTTCCCTGTTTCACATATACTCTGTTGTTACGATACAATGTATAAATTATCTCTTGTTGGGATCATCAGTTGTTAACTATGTAACCGTTTCGGGGGTTCTATAAACAAAACAGTTATATTAATATGGTACCCCAACAGTCTTGATCGAACATCACCTCCATTTTTTATTATACAGTTTATGTCATACATGTAGTCTTTGATTTTGTATAAGGATTGATGTGTATTGAATATTCATATCATTTTATACCACATATCTATTTTTTAGAACAAGGTTTACTTACGTAGGTTACCCTAAAGCGTATCTAACGATGATAGATCTGTAAGTATAACAATAGGCATGGCTTGCTGTTCATGTCGTTTCTATTGAATGTTTACCCATGTGAATGTTTACCCATGTAAATCCGTTGCGTCGGTTTTAATCTCAGACAGCAAACAAACCAAATTAGGATATCATCTTAAAGGATACTGATTACACAGAAAAAACTCCCCCGAATCGATCCTCTATCAACATATTCAATCGGAGAATTTGACAATTTTCTTTTACTATGTATATTTATATATGAAATATAGATTGCGTTATATTACATAGAATCTTATCTGAAATGATCTACCGTCGTTACACGGTTAATATATCATTCAATTTAGACAACGTTAATAGATTAAACAATTTAAGGAAATGGGGCTGCTGTGGAAATTTTTTAAAATTGTTTATTCTATCAACGTTGTCTAAATTGAATGATATATTAACCGTGTAACGACGGGAAATCTTTTCAGATAAGATTCTATATAATATAACGCAAATTATAATTCATTCTGTCAGACCAAATATGTCAATTTCTTAAATATATATATATATATATATATATATATATATATATATATATATATATATATATATATATATATATGCGTGTGTGTGTCTGTGCGTGTGTGTGTGAGAGAGAGAGAGAGAGGTCTGCTCTGAGAGTATCCAACCGTTATGTATATCTCAAAAAACTGGTTGCATGGCCTTTATGACGCATGTCAAGGTATAAGAGGGAACCTTTCTGCACACGCATTAGCACTTAACCTTCTGTGGTTTTTCTCAGTAGGTAGTGAAATACCATCAAGTGAGCTTGTATACTACATGACCGTTACATTCGAGTCACTCTTCACGTGTCGTGCTGAATGTTTCTTTGAAATATAGCATCACGTAGGTCTGACAGTGCCCTTATAGTCAAGATTTGGCTCTACACAACGTTTTGCTTTTCCTAAAGAGATTTCAAACCGTGAACAAGATTAAGGAGAATGCAACGAGGCAGCTGATGACGATCCCGAAAGAGCACTTTGCAGTCTATTTTTAAAACGCAGTGATAAGTATATAAGGTCCCTGTTGAGGAAGTCACCAAGTCTACATTGCCCTAGGTAGGCTATTTTTCGTTAATATCAAATAACCAGATATTTACATATTTATACTATTCAAATGGCTTAACTTGGTATATCTATCGATATATCTATCCATCTATCTATCTATCAATCTATCTATCTCCGTGCCGGACCAACGAGGGAAAGTCCTGTCTGAGTGACATCATCAGGGGAGATAATACCAAGAGGACTACCTAAAAATGTCTTTTAGTTTCTTGGTAATTCTTTCTTTTTTAATGAAATATCTATCTATACACATGATATCTCCAATTTTTTTCCATGAAGTTCTGTGTAATATTCTGCGTGAGTGCACAATCAGGTAAGAAAAAGTTGGTTCAAGTGATTAAATCTTTAATAAGAACGTTTACCTGGTACCCATAGTTGTTTTCTTCATATCATTTTACAAAATACAGTCACAGTCAGAACTGAAAAATTATAAACTAAGGATGAATAGTATTGTTATGTCATCACATTGAATGATACGAGGGAATCATGATGAATTATATATAGTGTGTTAGTACAAAAAGATCACCTAAATTCTAGATATCCAGCAAAGAGAGCAAGTCCTGGAAGGGGAGTGTAACACCTTGAGTTACCACCCCGGGTGACATCAGCCGTAGGCGCACCACTGGGCTATCTATCTATCTATCTATCTGGATATGTGGATATCTTTTTACCAGCAAATCATGGACCAAAATAGAGTTAGTGAAAACGGGCAGATGTTACCTTTTAGTTGCAACAACGCGAGTCGAATTACATATCTTTTTTTTTTTCATTCTATTGATCACCGCACCCCAATCCCTATGCTGACGTGGACAAAGTAACTTTCTGTTATTTTCATATTCTTACCGTCTTGCTTATTGCCCAGTCCTGTGAAGACCCTGATGTGGTATTGACATTTTTTACTGTCAAACAGGGTGTGACTTTTTGTTTTGGTATACATTTCAGGTAAAAATTGAGAGACAATGGAATTTATTGAGTGGAAAAATATACGTCCTGTTGCGTATGAAATTTCAATTTCGACTTCCTGATTATATTGATTAAATCGATCAGCGTGGTCTCTTGCTTCCTTTTCCTTATTGTTCTCTAATTACATAAGTCTCTATGTATGATTATAAACAAATGTCTCTTTCTGTTTCTTTCTCTCTCTCTTCCTCTCCCCCCAACCACGCTCTCTCTCTCTCTCTCTCTCTCTCTCTCTCTCTCTCTCTCTATATATATATATATATATATATATATATACATATATATATATCAGTCATCGTTATTTTTCATTTATTTCTGTTGACACCTTCTTGACCCTAGTGCCGCACTGCGTTAGCAAATAGATTTTGCAGGGTGGAGTTGCTAACCCAAGGTTCGAGATGGAATTCCCCCACCCAAGGCTCCAACCGCCCTGCTATTTACACATATCAGGGGAAATAAGTAGAATCAAGTATTTCCCGGGGGGCATTAGTTGGGAGAGAACGTAAGCAAGCTCTGACTAAACTCGAACAAGGTTCGCCAAATTCGTTTCCCTTGCCAGTAGCAGTTAAGCCACTCTGCACCTCTCAAATCTTGATCGGCTTAAATCTATTTTTTTTTTTGGTGGAAATAACCTTATCTTTGATCTTTCTGCTTTTTGTCTTCCTTTTCAAATCCCTTTCTCAGTTCCTCCCCCACCTCCCCCCTCCTTTCAACGTGGACTTTTCGCACCATCCTCAACTACTGGATGTTTATCCACCATCGGTTGCGATAGTTTCCGCAACGGGCCTACCAGGAACCCAGCTCTTCACCGAGGTCAGAAAGTAACAATAAGAAAGTAATTACTGTCAAAAGATTGAGAGGAAACTTCACGGGTGCCCGAAATACACTTTTCTTTACTGTTCTGAAATCTTTCATCAAGGTTAATAGATACCCAACACTGATCAGTTCTTGAAGAACAATCAATGTCTTGCAATCATCATCATCATCATCATCCGTTGGATCATCACTGCAGGTCAAAGGCCTTCTCCATCTCCTTCCATAACGAGTGTGATTGCGCCAACCTCTGCCATGTCTTGCCGGCAGAGTTTTATATCTCATATCTTGTGCCGTGTCTTTTCCCAATGCGTTTAATGTCCTGTGGACACCAGTCGGTCCATTGTCCTCAGTGCGGATCTGGGTTAGTTTTCAAGGGGTTTTATTAATTCACAAATTTCACTCACGTACGCTATAGCTGTTATTATGCAATGATTGTCTACTTTATGCTTTAAGGATATTGGCAATTTTCTCTTCGACATGTCTCTATTCATTCCAAATGCTTTCCTGCCAATCCTTATGCATCGTCTTTTTCATGTTCCTGGTCATTTGCTTACTTTTTCGCCTGACCTTGGTAAATATATCGCTTAAGTTCTTTCAAGGCCAAGTCCTTTATTCTTGAGGGGATTTTCGAGACTTAATCATTGAGCATTACTTTTGTCTTTGTTCACTTCATCTTCAACACTATTTTTTTGGCTTTTCCTATTCAGATAATTTAACATGCATTGTTGACTGGCCCCAATTTCTGCTATTGATGAAATATCATCACAATGCCATTACTAAATATTATATCAATATATGGATGTATGTGACACACACACATACACACGCACACACACATACATATATATGTGTGTGTGTGTACATGTGATACGTACATACACATACACACATATGCACACACATGCACAAGCAAACAAACACTCTCGAAGGCGCAGAGACGCAATATTGTGTGAACACACGCACGCACTTGAATAGGAAAGATTTTTACACTTCAATAAGTATATATACAAGCACACACATACACACACACACACACACACACACATATATATATATATATATATATATATATATATTGGAATACCTTGAATAAAGCAGTTTTGAGTTGTGCAGTTTTAGATGTAGAGTGATTAAGGTACTACTGTACAAATTCATGGAACTAAGCCCCCCCCCCAAAAAAAAAACTATGGTTTTGAACAGTAGAAAAAAGGTCTGAAACGAATCAACTGCACTAATCAAGGTATATATATATATATATATATATATATATATATATATATATATATATATATATATATATATATATATATATATATATATATATATATATATATATTGAAAAACCTTTCAATTTTTTCGTGTCACTTCAATCATTCATTTCCCCATATCTGTCAATGCGATTCATGTAATTTTCTTCAGTGTTTTTCCCCCTGTTTTACACATGGATTTACATTTTCAGGTTGGGTTAAGTGCATTGCAAAAGGAGGATATCGCGTCGGAAATCATTTGTGTACAATAAATACTTTTTTATTGGACTTATTAGTTTATTGATCTATTTATACGCACACATACACACACACACACACATGTATATATATATATATATATATATATATATATATATATATATATATATATATATATGCATACGCGCAAATATATCTATAAATATACACACATGTGTCTCCAGAAAAAGAAAGAGTATCTGTGTGAGCGTGTGTGTCTGTGTATGTATTTAGTCTTTCAAGATCCTTATAAGATTTCGAAAAATAATTGTTTATCTACCCAACGGGTAAGAGAGACACCCTTTTCTCTGCACTCCCCGACCGAAAGGAGACATTTTTGCGGGCGTGAAATGAAGGATTATCGTGTTTTCTGCTTGTTCTGTCTTTTTTACTTTTTTTCTTTCGTCTTTCTCTTCTTTTTTCTCATGTTGCTTTCTTTCCCTTCTTTCTTATCGTTTTCTTCTGTTGCTTTTCTTTCTTTCTTTCTTTCTTTCTTTTTTTTTTCTTCTTCTTCTTCTTTTGTTTACCTTCCTTACCTCTTTTGTGTATTTTTCTTTTCATTGTTTTTTTAAATTTTTTATCTTTGCCTTTCTTCCTTTTTGGTTTCTTTTCTTTCCTCTTTGTTTCTTTCTCCTTTGCCTTTTGCCTTTTCCTTCCTCTTTTTTTCTGTTTTCTTTCTTCTTCTTCTTCTTCTCTTTTTTCACCCTTTGTTTTTCGTTCTTTTTTTCTCTCTTCTTGCTTTCCTTTCTCTTTCCTTTCCATTTTCTCTTCCCTTGACCCTCTTTTCTCTCTTTTCCCCTCCATATTCCTACCTTTTACTTTTCTTTTGTCAAACCCATGTTTTCGAGTTTTTCTTTTTTCGTATGTAACAACCAATGAAAATGACCTGACCAGAGACGAATGACGTCATGCACGATTAAGAGTGACTTAGTGACGTACGCAAAAAGTCCTATTTCTAACGCCTAACTCAGTACTACTTGTTTCGCTAAAGCTTGCAACTCCCATTCATCGGAATTGGAGTTGAAATGAGACACAGATTTGGAATGATATTGTGTGGAAAAATGAATTGTTTTGTTTACCTTTTGGATCTTAATGAAGCAAGGGAGTTTGACCCAAGCACAGCCAAGCTTGTCAATTTTTTTTTTTGTAATTCTATGTTATCCTTTTTTCTTTTTTGTCTGAAATCTTATTTGTTTGTTTTCGGGACGGACGCAAAAGGTTCCTGTATCCTAAAGTTCTCATTAGTTTGAAAAACGAGAATCACTCCCTCCCTAAGACTTTCAGCTAAAAAAAACATCCCCTCTTTACATTCAGTGGATAACTTTTTAACTGGATGTTATTTTATCCTCCACCAACTTTTTTTTTCAATTCAGAGATAAGACTGAGATTTCCTGATAGCTGAAGGAGGCACTCTTGTGTCCAAGATTCCATCATCATCATCATCATCATCATCATCATCATCATCATCATCATCATCATCATCATCATCATCATCATCATCAGAATTTGGAGTCCGCTATTTTTTGTAATGTCTAACAGTGCGTTATTACAAAGATTGTCAAACAAATAGTGGCTTTTATTTTCAATATTTCTTAATGTATAATGATTACGTTGTAAATTTATTTTCTGCGTTGTTCCATGAGATTCCTGGTTTTGAAAGAATTATGCTGGGCCTCACATGGAGCGATCACAAGACAGCACTGTACATCTGGAAGAAGACAGGAGTCAGGGACATCTGAGAATCCATTAAAAAGCTCAAATGGCACTGGGCTGGCCATGTTGAATCGCGACTCATGACATGGATCTCCAGAGATCACATGCGGAACCGAGGCCGGCAGAATATTAGATGAAGAGACGAGCTAGACAAATTCAGAAAGTACTGGCTCCGCTACGCCCACGATAGAGAAATGTGGCGAATCCTGGGGAAGGTCTATGTCCAACGACGGACGCTGAAAGACTGATGATGATGATAATGATGATGATGGTGATTGATGTTGTAGTATTTCGTACTCTGAAAAAAATACGATGTATACAAACTTATATTCTGATTTGCAACATCTAAATTTATTAGTTTGTCACAAAGTATACTAATTAGTCAAGTAATTCTTTAAAGTTTATTTACGTACCATTTTTCCAGTATGTATACCCCACAGATAAACCAAAAACGGACACTTTCTATAGTCATCCACCAAAATTTAACAAGAAATTTAACTGCTTACCGTATACACTGAAAAAAAAAAGTTGCTTGGACCAACTTTAAAAAAATACTCTAATACCTTACACTCAATTCATTTGTGTTTCTCATATCATATTTACTACAACAAATATATTTAGTCTAGTTAATATGATTTGAGAAACTAATGAATTTAGGTGTTAGAAATCAAAGTGATTTTTTCAAAGTTTTAACACTTTTTTTTAGTATACTAAAATTCAATATTTTAACAAAATTCCTGTTTTCTAGGAAATCGAAATCTCAAGATTTTTTTTTGAAAACATCACCTTGTTGCTTACCTTACATTATAGTTAAGACTTGATCGAACATTACGAAATTTCTTGCTTACAAAGAATTAAAACCCTAAGAATTCCTTGCCTCACACATTACGAACATGGGTTCCCCAGGGCAGATTCCCGTGGGTACGTACCGCCGTTCGTACGTCCACTCGAATTGACGCATACGCGTATCAAGAGCCGAAGTAACCTGAATCCTTGAAACATGTTTTTTCCATCCTTAATGATAACCATTTCATATGTAATTGCAACACCCCCAATCATTGGCTGGCGATGTTTTAAGCATGGGCCGAGGAAGGGTGGTGCCTTCGGAAGCGAGAGGAGAACATTTATAGTAGTGACAAAGTACATGTGTCGCTTTTGACCCAGTGATGCACCTTTTGACCTTGCACATAGTTTGGGGAGAGATTCGGGAACCTAGCATTTCAACACATACCACCACAGACCCCCCTACACACAGACCCCGCCACAGAAATACAGAAATACATCTATCTATCTATCGAGATTAAACACAATATGCATATATATATATACATGTATATACACAAGCATACATACACATACGTACATGTTATATATATATATATATATATATATATATATATATATATATATATATATATATATATATACCTATACATATAATGTTCAGAAAAAGCACAAATCTTTGTAGAATTGACGAAACACACACATCCCAATATACAGATTGCTTATAAGAAAGATTTCTTTCCCGCATAACTATCGCCAAACCAGCAAACCAGTCAATAATCACTGAAAAGGTTAAACTTATCGTCAAATGTTTACAGAGCTAAGCATATTAAGATATTTCAACAATTTATCAAAGGCTGGCAAAGGGTTACATGAAAGTATGGAAGACTACCATTCCCTCAAATAAAGAGTGACTTTCTGTGTTGAAAAACAACATATATATATATATATATATATATATATATATATGTATATATATATATATATACCGTATATTTTGGTGTGTAAGGTGACCTTTAGATAAGACATGGCCCAGTTTTAGTTTGACTTTCATGGTTTTAGCTCATCAGAACATCCCTCTCTGTATATATACATATGCATCGGAACATCTACAATGGTCATTAAGAATACAGAACGCAATTTCCTAACTGATACTCGGTCATATATAAATACGACCTCCTCTTATCTATATCCAACCATTTTGATCACAAGTAAAGATAGCTCTGACCCAAATAGCCCAACACTAAACCATCACCTAGCATCCCGATATCCATTACAAATGGTTCTTAAGAATGCCCTCCTCCCTTAACCAGCACAACCGATAAATTACCCACAACCGCTGCTACCACTTTCAACAAAAGACCCAACCAAACCATCACAGGTTTCCTCACAGACTGGAGTAGTTAAGTTCACTAAAATGACATCACATGAATCCACATTTTTGATGCTGAATTTTTTTCTACGGAAACCTAATCTTTTAATCACTGAAAGGTACACACACGCTACTGAAGATGGACACTTTTCTCGAAACATGTATAGCATACTAATTATGTTTTAATTAGTATGCTATACATGAATTAAGTAATACACGAAGTCTCGGTATACTTTTACTCCGGAGTTTGTTTCATTCCCTACTATTCACACACACACACACACACACACACACACACATATATATATATATATATATATATATATATATATATATATATATATATATATATAAACTTTGAGGTTAGTGAAAACAAATGTCTAATTCTCCGGTTGAACATGTTGATGGAGAATCGATTCGAAGAAATCTTTTCTGCAAAATAAGTACCCTTAAAGATAATATCATAAGTTGGTTTTGCAAGCCCTCTTAGATTAAAACTGACACAATAGATTTAATATCCAAATGAGTGCGAGTCATGTCTGTTGTTATATTTACTGATCCTTTGTTTTTGAGGGTAACCTATGTAAGTAAACCCTGTTTCAAAAAATAAATGATACGTTGTATAAAATAATATCAGTGTACAAAATACATAAATTTTCATATAGAATGACAAACTAAATGAATGACGTAAACAATATGATAAGAAACGGGTTATTCGATCAACACTGCTGGGGTACAATTTTCATATAACTGTTTTGTTTTAAAAATCCGCGAAACGGTTACACGGTAAACAACTGATGATTCCAACAAGAGACGATTTATACATTGTACCATACTAACAAAATATACGTGAAACAAGGAAAGAAACATTTAGGGGAATTACATAAATTGCATCAACAGATATTGGGAAATAGGGAACTGAAGAGACATGAAAAATTTTTGAAAGAGTATTTTGATGTTTAAAGCTGTAAAACTTTCTAGGCTATAAATGAAAAAAAGTTGCTGAAGAAAGAGAACATTCTGGAAGGTACTTTTTGAAGAAAAAGTAGAAATTATCTCCATTTTATAGTTCTAGAGTCTCGGTGAAGTTAGAACGTCAGCTGGGATTCTGTCAAACGCTCTGCGTCTTGACAATTGTATTCTGGCTGGGATTAAAGTTTCTTTCTGCGGAAAATGCTGACTGGGTCAATGAATTTTTGCAGGGTAAAATGTAAAGACTTAAGAGAAGAATGTTCAAGACATGGCTGGATAACAAATATTTTGCCTGTCCGAGTTGGGTGCCGGAATTTGTTGCTAGTTTTGTAAACCTGGGAAGTCTACATCAGGAAAGAGGAGATATATAAAAAAGCTTCCAAGATTGAACGGAAAGTTCCTCTGCATTTATCGGATCAAGTGCAGTCATTTGAGTACTGCTCTTTGGATGCCAAGAATTTGGCTATAATTAAGTAGTTGAACGGTGGCATAATGGACATGTCATTAGTATGTCTATCTCCATATATATATATATATATATATATATATATATATATATATATATATATATATATATATATATATATATATATATACATACATACATATATATATATATATATATATATATATATATATATATATATATATATATATATACATACATACATATATATATATATATATATATATATATATATATATATATATATATATACATACATACATATATATATATATATATATATATATATATATATATATATATATATATATATATATATATATTTATATTTATATATATATATATATTCTTGGAGGGTCCAGATCTCGATGATACGTAAATCTAAATGGTAAGTTATATTTCGGCAACAGCAATTAATAAACGAATTAAGGATCAGGGGATGAAAAAAATTCGTCAATACGGTTATTCAGAAAATGCACACACACACACACACACATATATATATGTGTGTGTGTGTATGTATGTATCTATCTATATATAGAGATACACATGCATGCACCCATACACACACAAACACACATATATATATATATGTGTGTGTGTGTGTATCTATATATATATATATATATAGTCTGGAAAGCTTTACAGATTTAAACAATAAATATGTAAGAGAATTTACGCTATATTTACCTATTATTTATCAATTATGTTAATGCAATTCATGTAAGATTTTCAAAGGGTTTTATGTTTTAACACAGAATTAGATACTATCGCAATATATGTGAATTTTTCCTGTGGTCATTACTAGTTATATATATATATATATATATATATATATATATATATATATATATATATATATATATATATATATAAATATATATATATGTATATATATATATATATATATATATATATATATATATATATATTATATATATATATATATATATATATATATATATGTATGTATATATATATATATATATATATATATATATATATATATATATATATATATATATATATATATATATATTCATATATAACTTAACTCCAAATAGAAATCTGGAAGGCTTTTCCACATCTGTTCAGGTTCTCAGTTGGTTTGGACGGCCTGTGTAATGGAGTTTTGAGGTGATGTGTGCGTATATATATATATATATATATATATATATATATATATATATATATATATATATACGATGACGTTTATCTTGAAATATAGTTACGACCAAATATACATATCTCCCACCACCCCAAATAAGATTCCCATCCGAAAATCATTTGTCTCCCACGGGTTCCCTTAGGCTCCCCCATCCTCCCGGCAATTAGTCTAACCGTTCAATTACGCCTTATCTCAATGGGGCATTTAAAATAGGTCTAGTCAGCCACCCTTCATTGGCATAAATCAGTAACGACAAGAACACTTGTTTATACATATTATCTACCCAGGACCCGGTATGTACAGTTTCTACATGAACCACTCATCCCCATCTTGGTAAGTAAGTACAGAAACTTCTTGTTATCTCAACAAGTGCGCACACGCTCACATACACATATACGCAAGAGCGAGCTTGCACACACACACACATACACATTAATTTAGTAAAATTATGTAATAATTAGTACTGATAATAATGTATGTACAAGTCTGGTTGATCACTCAAAAAAAAAAAAAAAAAACGCAGTGTGACCGACGTCTCTTTGCAGCAGGTCGTGTTAGGGGAGATCAGTTGAAAAAATTGTAAAAGAGATGATCGAAGAATAACTTACCTCTCTTGCCTTTTGTTAATAAAAGATCAATAAGAAAGTCTGAATTAAAAATAACAAGCATGGATGCTGGCAGAAACCGGGGGTCGATTTAGCGTAAATTTACATTGCAAACTGAATTCCCACGAAAATCCTTGGGGAGGTGGGTCAGGAACACCTACAATTTTTTTTGTCGATGTAATTAGTACATGTTGAAAATTTCAGCCCTCTAGCTCGTTTGGTACAACCTGTACGCTTTATACATACGTACACAGCCAGTCAGACCAAGTTGAAAACTGAAGAAACCAATTTTGAAAATTTTGGAGACAGTTTTATTGACGGTCTCTGATATGACATAGACAGTAGTTTCCCCATGCCGTCAAAAATGACAGTCTACAGGAAATATACGAATACACATTTCATTTCATATGGGTGGATAACAGAGACATGCATTGCAATGAGCGTGAAGAAAAGCCTTCAATACACATTGCGTTTTATAGACGTGGATAATGGGGATTTGCTTAGCAATAAGCATGGAGAATAGCCTCCAATACACGTTGCATTTTATATACGCAGATAATAGAGAATTGCATTGCAGAGAACTTGGAAAATATCCATCTATGTACATTGCATTTTGTAGAGGTGGATAACAGACTTGAATTGCAGTGAGCTTAGAGAATAGCCTCTACACATATTGCATTTTATATACATGTATAATAGAGATTTACATTGCAATGCACTTGGAGAATAGCTTCTGTACACATTGCATTTTAAGGACGTGGAGATTTGCATTGCAGTCAGCTAAGAGAATAGCTTTCTATGTACATTGCATCTTATATATGTAGACAATAGAGATTTGCATTGCAGTGAGCTTAGAAAATAGTTTTCTATGTACACTGCATTTCATAGAGGCAGATTACAGAAACTCCAATTGCAGTGAGCAAGGATAATAACGTTCTGTTGACCTATTTTTTCGTTCTTGGTTTCTATTGCTTTTTATATTTTCATATTCTTAAAATTCAGCATTCTTGTCAAGTCAGTTGAATTTAGCGTGACAGAAGACATCTGCGCCTTGCTAATTATTATGTATGTTGATTATAATTATTGAAAATAATCTCTTTGCACACTGTTTCCGTTAACTGGTGAGTGGGTCTCTCGTATACCACATTAGTACATCACTCATTTCCTGTGACATTGATGTTTCATTTCATGGAACAAGAAACGGGACAAAGTGATTCAAAGTATAGAAAAACCCCAATTAAGTACGTTAATTTGTAATGTAATCATACCTCTATTATATTAAGATATGTCAATGCAGTTTTATTAACCATAAAATATAAGCTGTGCCCAAATTATCTACAGTTGCTTTACCATTCAGTGCGCAATTACTTTGTACAGGAAGACATTGCACAACATAGGATTTTTGTGAACGTTGTCTACTAACAAACCTGAGGTCAGACCGTAAACGCAAGAGTCTCTCTGTGAAATCGAGATCTAACAAGGGCAGTGCTGCCAACTTTATTTTCAGGTTTACATCTAAAATTGAGTCGAAAAAATATCTTGGAACACCTAGAAATATCTAGATATAGGGAAAACCTAGGAAATATCTTTCATATTATTGATAAATTGAACGTGACTTTAACCCCTCAACATCTATTTCATTACAATGTTGGTAAATTTGTTGAAATATTCCTTATCTTATAACTATCAATCAATTAAATATATATATTACTTATTTTATTAAAAATCATCTCGATAGCAATTTCTGACATCAAAATGCAACCAATGATATCTAGATTTTGAAACGACATATACACACACATACTCTCTCTCTCTCATACATACACACACACACACACACATACACACACACACACACACACACATATATATATATATATATATATATATATATATATATATATATATATATATATATTAGCATACTGATTAATTCATTTATGGATTAATTAATTATTAAACAAAGTTTCCATATACTTTTACTCCTAGGTCTGTCTCATTCCCTATAGTTCCCACTATATATATATATATATATATATATATATATATATATATATATATATATATATATATATATTTTTTTTTTTTTTCTTCTTTTAAATCAGTTGCATGGTAAATAACTGATAACTCTATCAATAAAAATTAATGCATAGTACCATTATATCAAATTCTGTGTAAAACATAAAAAACACAGAAGAAATTACATAAGTTACATCAACAGATTTTCGGAAATAATTGACTGAAAAGGCATACATTTTGGGGGAAATGTTTTCTTTTATGCATTTAGTATTTAAAGCTGTATCTAAGATGTATATATGTATATATGTATATGTATATATATACATATATATATACGCACACATATATATACACATACACACATGTGTATATATATATATGTATATATATATATATATATATATATATATATATATATGTATACACACACACACACACACACACATATATATATATATATATGTATGTATGTATTATCTCTCGATATATGTAGCTTCTAGTTTTGTGGGTTTTATGGAAAGGTTTAAAGTTAAAGTTTCAAAGTTCAACATGACCCATTTGGGTCATATGACGTTATTCGTTTTATGGTCACTGTCAAGATTTTTATCCTGAACAATAAAACCTTCTAAAGATTTCAAAATGACATCCACATAGCTGTTGACAAGCGAAGTCTGAAAGGTAAACCAGGCATTGATATATGTATCTTTCTGCTTTCGTGGATTTTACATGCATAGGAACAGGTGCTCATCCAGAGTCGTTACTGAAATGACAGATTTACCTGCTGTTGTTATATTTGCTGAAACCTTTTTCACAAGGCCCTTGCGAAGCTGATAATAGGCCTAGGTTAGGTGACAAATGAAGGCCCCATTTCAAAACGTCCATCAAGTTTTTTTCGGAATCAACGCTATGTACGTATTATTTATGTATGTGAATATACGAGGGTTACCATTTTTTCCCTTTTGATTTTATGAGTCGAGTGTTGACAATATTCTTTTTCATGTGTAAAAGTCAAGTGTTACCAAATGCGATGTTTTTTTTCCAAGTGGATCCAGGATTATTCTTTGATCGTTAGATTTTTTTTCATGTATCTAGACAATGGTCCGGAATTGAGGAAAATCGAAACCCCTCTACATCGTAGCTATATATGAACTGATTTTCATCCAGGTTTGAAATTAGTGTCTGAAGTCGGCCGAGGTATGCACTCTTGGAGTGCTTTCTTGTTAATGAGTTTTTAAAACCCGTACAATCTGGTGGTCCTCATCGGGGATCTTTTTAGTGCCGAGTCACTGATCTATGGAAGAATCTTCCAGAGGTGATAGTGGAAACATCGAGTTTGAAATCATTCAAGAAAACCTTGGACAGATTGTGGGAGTGAAAAGGAATTATTGTTGACCCTGAAGTAGATCTCTATGCAAAATCATCTGAACTCCGAACAAGATACGAAGAGATCAACATATGTTAAAACCTGACTCAAGAGGCCATCAGTAAGGTCTTATCTCAGATTATTATTATTATTATTATTATTATTATTATTATTATTATTATTATTATTATTATCAGCAATTTCACACAAGTGACAACAAGTCTCCTCAAGTCTCCAGCCCTCTTCTCCACACTCTCATAGTCCACAATAGTACCGTGGTTTACAGTTCCACACCAGTTGCCCGGTGGTTATCGCTAGAGGCTGAGTGACGGTAAGTATCCTCACGTCTTCAACCCACATTTCATCTCTCCCTCACCTATCATATTAGTGCTGTGGTTCACACCTCTACAACCATTTGGGTATTTTTTTTCCTCCTCTGTTAGTCCAGTGCTAACATTTAGGGTTGTAGA
>OY735230.1:7330916-7385916 GCA_963457665.1 Thysanoteuthis rhombus
ACTATCACACGTACTGGTCAAACCTGCAGAGATAGAGGGCTGAAAAATTCGACATTTCCCCCTCATCATGTCTAGCTTTTTAGAAATCCCCATTTTTAAATGATTATTACCAAACAAAAGTCGAGAGAAATAACTTATTGGTTCATCACCACTTCCTTCTATTGTTTTAATTGATCAACTCCAACGTAGTATACGGTCAAAAGACATTGGGCACGTAACAGTTTCTATTGGATGATTAGTTGCTTTTTTCCTGAAATCTGTTAATGGTTGATTTTTTTCTCATCATTTAACTATAGTATCATTTTTTTTTGTAAAATCAGCTTTTATAACCGAGGATGTGCATTCTAAAAACGCATTCATGGGCTGCCTAAAATTCAATAAACAAAAGCCAACTCAGTATTGAAAATATCTCCCTCTCTCTCTCTACATATATATATATATATATACATATATATATATATATATATATATATATATATATATATATATATATATATATACATATATATACATATATATATATATACATATATATATATATATATATATATATATATATACGTATATATATATGTTTATGTATATATGTATATGTATATATATATATTTATATATATATATATATATGTACATAAATATGTATATGTATATGGATATATGTATATATATATATATGAATATGTATATATACTTATATATATATATATATATATATATATATATATATATATATGTATGTGTTTTTCAATTTTTTTTAAACGAACAAAAAAAATAATCTCAGAAAGAAGAAGCAGTTTCATCATAATCAAGATTTGTCTCTTCAACTACAGTATTGGTTAGGGATATGGCTCCGTGGTAAAGTGTTAGCTCAGCATGCAAATTGTCCAGGTTTCATTTCCCAGTATCTGCATTTTTGGATGCTAATACAAAGTATAATCACAAAAATAAGAAACAGAATCATCATAATACAACGATTTGTCTCTCCAAGCAGAGGCTTGCAAAATGTCCCGGGTTCAATTCCCGGTATCTCCATTTTTTGGATGCTAATACAAAGTATAATTTTGAAAAGAAAGAAGCAGAATCATCATAATTGGACGATTTGTCTCTTTTGCTGGACAATTGGTTTGGGATGTAGCTCAGTGGTAGAGTGTTTGCTTTGCATGCAAAATGTCCTGGGTTCAATCCCAGTATCTCCATTTTTTAGATGCTAATACAAAGTATAATCTCAAAAGGATGAAGCAGAATCATCATAGTTGAACAATTTGTCTTTTTCGCTGGACAATTGGTTGGGGATGTAGCTCAGTGGTAGAGTGTTTGCTTCGCATGCGAAATGTTCCTGGGTTCAAATCCCTGTATCTCCATTTTTTGGATGATAATACAAAGTATAATCTCAAAAGGAAGAAGCAGAATCATCATAATTCGATGATTTGTCTCTTCCACCAGACAATTGTTTGGGGATGTAGCTCAGTGGTAGAGTGTTCTCTTCGCATGCAAAATGTCCCGGGTTCAATTCCCGGTATCTCCATTTTTAGATGCTAATACAAAGTATAATCTCAAAAGGAAGAAGCAGAATAATCATAATTGGACGATTTGTCTCTTCCACCTGACAATTGTTTGGGGATGTAGCTCAGTGGTAGAGTGTTGACTTCGCATGCAAAATGTCCCGGGTTCAAATCCCGATATCTCCATTTTTTTGAATGCTAATACAAAGTATAATCTCAAAAGGGAGAAGCAGAATCATCATGATTGGACAATTTGTCTCCTCCTCCTGGCAATTGGTTGGGGATGTAGCTCAGTAGTAGAGTGTTCACTTTGCATGCGAAATGTCCCGGGTTCAATTCCCGGTATCTCCATTTTTTGGGTGCTAATACAAAGTATAATTTCAAAAGGAAGAAGCAGAATCATCATCATTGGACGATTTGTCCTTTTCAGTTTCCAATTGGTTGGGGATGTAGCTCAGTAGTAGAGTGTTCACTTTGCATGCGAAATGTCCCGGGATCAATTCCCAGTATCTCCATTTTTGGATGCTAATACAAAGTATAATATCAAAAGGAAGAAGCAGAATCATCATAATTTGATGATTTGTCTCTTCCACCTGACAATTGTTTGGGGATGTAGCTCAGTGGAAGAGTGTTTGCTTCGCATGCAAAATGTCCCGGGTTCAATTCCCGGTATCTCCATTTTTTGGATGATAATACAAAGTATAATTTCGAAAGGATGAAGCAGAATCATCATAGTTGATCAATTTTTCATTTTTGTTGGACAATTGGTTGGGGATGTAGCTCAGAGGTAGAGTGTTCGCTTCGCATGCGAAATGTCCCGGGTTCAATTCCCGGTATCTCCATTTTTGGATGCTAATACAGAGTAGAATCACAAAAGGGAGAAGCAGAATCATCATAATTGGAAGATTTGTCTCTTCCACCTGACAATTGGTTGGGGATGTAGCTCAGTGGTAGAGTGTTCGCTTCGCATGCGAAATGTCCCGGGTTCACTTCCCGGTATCTCCATTTTTGGATGCTAATACAAAGTATAATCTCAAAAGGAAGAAGCAGAATCATCATAATTCGATGATTTGTCTCTTCCACCTGACAATTGTTTGGGGATGTAGCTCAGTGGTATAGTGTTCTCTTCGCATGCGAAATGTCCCGGGTTCAATCCCGGTATCTCCATTTTTTGGATGCTAATACAAAGTATAATCTCAAAAGGAAGAAGCAGAACCATCATGATTGGACTATTTGTCTCTCTTGCTTGACAATTGGTTTGGGATGTAGCTCAGTGGTAGAGTGTTCGCTTTGCATGCAAAATGTCACGGGTTCAATTCCCGGTATCTCCATTTTTTACATGCTAATACAAAGTATAATCTTGAAAAGAAGAAGCAGAATCATCATAATCCAATGATTTGTCTCTTCCACCTAACTATTGTTTGGGGATGTAGCTCAGTGGTAGAGTGTTCGCTTCGCATGCAAAATGTCCCGGGTTCTATTCCCGGTATCTCCATTTTTTGGATGCTGATACAAAGTATAATTTCAAAAGGGAGAAGCAGAATCATCATGATTGGACGATTTGTCTCTTCCTCCTGACAATTGGTTGGGGATGTAGCTCAGTGGTATAGTGTTTGCTTCGCATGCAAAATGTCCCGGGTTCAATTCCCGGTATCTCCTTTTTTTAGATGCTAATACAAAGTATAATTTCAAAAGGGAGAAGCAGAATCATCATGATTGGACGATTTGTCTCTTCCTCCTGACAATTGGTTGGGGATGTAGGTCGGTAGTATAGTGTTTGCTTAGCATGCAAAATGTCCTGGGTTCAATTCCCGGTATCTCCATTTTTTGGATGATAATACAAAGTATAATTTCGAAAGGATGAAGCAGAATCATCATAGTTGAACAATTTGTCTCTTTTGCTGGACAATTGGTTGGGGATGTAGCTCAGTGGTAGAGTGTTCGCTTCGCATGCAAAATGTCCCGGGTTCAATTCCCGGTATCTCCATTTTTTGGATGCTAATACAAAGTATAATTTCAAAAGGGAGAAGCAGAATCATCATGATTGGACGATTTGTCTCTTCCTCCTGACAATTGGTTGGGGATGTAGCTCAGTAGTATAGTGTTTGCTTCGCATGCAAAATGTCCCGGGTTCAATTGCCGGTATCTCCTTTTTTTAGATGCTAATACAAAGTATAATTTCAAAAGGGAGAAGCAGAATCATCATGATTGGACGATTTGTCTCTTCCTCCTGACAATTGGTTGGGGATGTAGCTCGGTAGTATAGTGTTTGCTTCGCATGCAAAATGTCCTGGGTTCAATTCCCGGTATCTCCATTTTTTGGATGATAATACAAAGTATAATTTCGAAAGGATGAAGCAGAATCATCATAGTTGAACAATTTGTCTCTTTTGCCGGACAATTGGTTGGGGATGTAGCTCAGTGGTAGAGTGTTCGCTTCGCATGCAAAAGGTCCCGGGTTCAATTCCCGGTATCTCCATTTTTTAGATGCTAATATAAAGTATAATCTCGAAAAGAAGGAGCAGAATCATCATAATTGGATGATTTGTCTCTTCCATCTAACAATTGGTTGGGGATGTAGCTCAGTGGAAGA
Organism: Thysanoteuthis rhombus; assembly: GCA_963457665.1. Classification (NCBI taxonomy): domain Eukaryota; kingdom Metazoa; phylum Mollusca; class Cephalopoda; order Oegopsida; family Thysanoteuthidae; genus Thysanoteuthis; species Thysanoteuthis major. The sequence goes on from OY735230.1 coordinate 7,335,012, forward strand.
GTGTTTGCTTCGCATGCAAAAAGTCCCGGGTTCAATTCCCGGTATCTCCATTTTTTGGATGCTGATACAAAGTATAATCTCAAAAAGAAGAAGCCGAATCATCATAATTGGACCATTTGTCTCATTTGTTTGACAATTGGTTGGGGATGTAGCTCAGTGGTAGACTGTTCTCTTCGCATGCGAAATGTCCCGGGTTCAATTCCCGGTATCTCCATTTTTTGGATGCTAATACAAAGTATAATCTGAAAAGGAAGAAGCAGAACCATCATGATTGGACGATTTGTCTCTTTTGCTTGACAATTGGTTTGGGATGTAGCTCAGTGGTAGAGTGTTTGCTTTGCATGCAAAATGTCCCGGGTTCAATTCCCGGTATCTCCATTTTTTAGATGCTAATACAAAGTATAATCTTGAAAAGAAGAAGCAGAATCATCATAATCCAATGATTTGTCTCTTCCACCTAACAATTGTTTGGGGATGTAGCTCAGTGGTAGAGTGTTCGCTTCGCATGCAAAATGTTCCGGGTCCAATTCCCGGTATCTCCTTTTTTTAGATGCTAATACAAAGTATAATTTCAAAAGGAGGAAGCAGAATCATCATAATTGGACAATTTGTCTCTTCCACCTGACGATTGGTTGGGGATGTAGCTTGGTAGTATAGTGTTTGCTTCGCATGCAAAATGTCCCAGGTTCAATTCCCGGTATCTCCATTTTTTGGATGATAATACAAAGTATAATTTCAAAAGGATGAAGCAGAATCATCATAGTTGAACAATTTGTCTCTTCTACTGGACAATTGGTTGGGGATGTAGCTCAGTGGTAGAGTGTTTGCTTTGCATACGAAATGTCCCGGGTTTAATTCCCGGTATCTCCATTTTTTGGATGATAATACAAAGTATAATTTCAAAAGGATGAAGCAGAATCATCATAGTTGAACAATTTGTCTTTTTTGCAGGACAATTTGTTGGGGATGTAGCTCAGTGGTAGAGTGTTCGCTTCGCATGCAAAATGTCCCAGGTTCGATTCCCGGTATCTCCATTTTTTGGATGATAATACAAAGTATAATTTCAAAATGATGAAGCAGAATCATCATAGTTGAACAATTTGTCCTTTCCAGTTTCCAATTGGTTGGGGATGTAGCTCAGTGGTAGGGTGTTTGCTTCGCAAGCAAAATGTCCCGGGTTCAATCCCGGTATCTTCATTTTTTGGATGCTAATACAAAGTATAATCTCAAAAAGGAAGGAGCAGAATCATCATAATTCGATTATTTGTCTCTTCCACCTGACAATTGTTTGGGGATGTAGCTCAGTGGTAGAGTGTTCGCTTTGCATGCAAAATGTCCCGGGTTCAATTCCCAGTATGTCAATTTTTGGATGCAAATACAAAGTATAATATTAAAAGGAAGAAGCAGAATCATCATAATTCGATGATTTGTCTCTTCCAACTGACAATTCGTTGGGGATGTAGCTCAGTGGTTGAGTGTTTGCTTCACATGCTAAATGTCCCAGGTTCAATTCCGGGTATCTCCATTTTTTGGATGCTAATACAGAGTATAATCTCAAAAAGGAAGAAGCAGAATCATCATGATTGGACAATTTGTCTCTTCCACCTGACAATTGGTTGGAGATGTAGCGCAGTGGTAGAGTGTTCGCTTTGCATGCAAAATGTCCCGGGTTCAATTCCCGGTATCTCCATTTTTTGGATGCTAATACAAAGTATAATCTCAAAAAGGAAGAAGCAGAATCATCATAATTCGATGATTTGTCTCTTTCACCTGACAATTGTTTGGGGATGTAGTTCAGTGGTAGAGTATTGACTTTGCATGCAAAATGTCCCAGGTTCAAATCCCGGTATCTCCATTTTTTTGAATGCTAATACAAAGTATAATCTCAAAAGGAAGAAGCAGAATCATCATAATTTGATGATTTGTCTCTTCCACCTGACAATTGGTTGGGGATGTAGCTCGGTAGTATAGTGTTTGCTTCGCATGCAACATGTCCCGGGTTCAATTCCCGGTATCTCCATTTTTTGGATGTTAATACAAAGTATAATTTTAAAAAGAAAGAAGCAGAATCATCATGATTGGACGATTTGTCTCTTCCTCCTGACAATTGGTTGGGGATGTAGCTCGGTAGTATAGTGTTTGCTTCGCATGCAAAATGTCCTGGGTTCAATTCCCGGTATCTCCATTTTTTGGATGATAATACAAAGTATAATTTCGAAAGGATGAAGCAGAATCATCATAGTTGAACAATTTGTCTCTATTGCCGGACAATTGGTTGGGGATGTAGCTCAGTGGTAGAGTGTTCGCTTCGCATGCAAAAGGTCCCGGGTTCAATTCCCGGTATCTCCATTTTTTAGATGCTAATATAAAGTATAATCTCGAAAAGAAGAAGCAGAATCATCATAATTCGATGATTTGTCTCTTCCACCTAACAATTGGTTGGGGATGTAGCTCAATGGAAGAGTGTTTGCTTCGCATGCAAAATGTCCCGGGTTCAATTCCCGGTATCTCCATTTTTTGGATGCTAATACGAAGTATAATTTCAAAAGGATGAAGCAGAATCATCATAGTTGAACAATTTGTCTCTTTTGCTCGACAATTGGTTGGGGATGTAGCTCAGTGGTAGAGTGTTCGCTTCGCATGCAAAATGTCCCGGGTTCAATTCCCGGTATCTCCATTTTTTGGATGCTAATACAAAGTATAATCTCAAAAAGGAAGAAGCAGAATCATCATAATTCGATGATTTGTCATTTCTATCTGAAATTTGGTTGGGAATGTAGCTCAGTGGTAGAGTGTTCACTTCGCATGCAAAATGACCCGGGTTCACTTCCCGGTATGTCCATTTTTTGGATGCTAATACAAAGTATAATCTCAAAAGGAAGAAGCAGAATCGTCATAATTTGACAATTTGTCCTTTCCAGTTTCTAATTGGTTGGGGATGTAGCTCAGTGGTAGGGTGTTTGCTTCGCAAGCGAAATGTCCCGGGTTCAATCCCGTTATCTCCATTTTTTGGATGCTAATACAAAGTATAATCTCAAAAAGGAAGAAGCAGAATCATAATAATTCGATGATTTGTCTCTTCCACCTGACAATTGTTTGGGGATGTAGCTCAGTGGTAGAGTGTTCGCTTTGCATGCGAAATTTCCCGGGTTCAATTCCCAGTATGTCCATTTTTGGATGCAAATACAAAGTATAATATTAAAAGGAAGAAGCAGAATCATCATAATTCGATGATTTGTTTCATCCAACTGACAATTCGTTGGGGATGTAGCTCAGTGGAAGAGTGTTTGCTTCACATGCTAAATGTCCCAGGTTCAATTCCGGGTATCTCCATTTTTTGGATGCTAATACAGAGTATAATCTCAAAAAGGAAGAAGCAGAATCATCATGATTGGACGATTTGTCTCTTCCACCTGACAGTTGGTTGGGGATGTAGCTCAGTCGTAGAGTGTTCGCTTTGCATGCAAAATGTCCCGGGTTCAATTCCCGGTATCTCCATTTTTTGGATGCTAATACAAAGTATAATTTTAAAAAGAAAGAAGCAGAATCATCATAATTGGACAATTTGTCTTTTCCACCTGACATTTGGTTGGGGATGTAGCTCAATGGTAGAGTGTTTGCTTTGCATGCGAAATGACCCTGGTTCAATTCCGGGTATCTCCATTTTTTGGATGCTAATACAAAGTATAATCTCAAAAGGAAGAAGCAGAATCATCATGATTGGACGATTTGTCTCTTCCACCTGACAATTGGTTGGGGATGTAGCTCAGTGGTAGAGTGTTTGCTTTGCATGCGAAATGTCCCGGGTTCAATTCCCGGTATCTCCATTTTTTAGATGCTAATACAAAGTATAATCTTGAAAAGAAGAAGCAGAATCATCATAATCCGATGATTTGTCTCTTCCACCTGACAATTGTTTGGGGATGTAGCTCAGTGGTAGAGTGTTTGCTTCGCATGCAAAATGTTCCGGGTCCAATTCCTGGTATCTCCTTTTTTAAGATGCTAATACAAAGTATAATTTCAAAAGGAGGAAGCAGAATCATCATAATTGGACGATTTGTTTCTTCCACCTGACGATTGTTTGGGGATGTAGCTCAGTGGTAGAGTGTTTGCTTCGCATGCAAAATGTTCCGGGTCCAATTCCTGGTATCTCCTTTTTTAAGATGCTAATACAAAGTATAATTCCAAAAGGAGGAAGCAGAATCATCATAATTGGACGATTTGTTTCTTCCACCTGACAATTCGTTGGGGATGTAGCTCAGTGGTCGAGTGTTTGCTTCACATGCAAAATGTCTCAGGTTCAATTCCCGGTATATCTATTTTTTGGATGCTAATACAAAGTATAATTTCAAAAGGATGAAGCAGAATCATCATAATTCGATGATTTGTCTCTTCCTCCTGACAATTAGTTGGGGATGTAGCTCGGTAGTAGAGTGTTTGCTTTGCATGCAAAACGTCCAGGGTTCAATTCCCGTTATCTCCATTTTTTAGATGCTAATACAAAGTATAATTTCAAAATGATGAAGCAGAATCATCATAGTTGAACAATTTGTCTCTTTTGCTGGAGAATTGGTTTGGGATGTAGCTCAGTGGTAGAGTGTTTCCTTCGCATGCAACATGTCCCGGGTTCAATTCCCGGTATCTCCATTTTTTGGATGCTTATACAAAGTATAATCTCAAAAGGAAAAAGCAGAATCATCATAATTGGACAATTTGTCTCTTCCACCTGACAATTGGTTGGGGATGTAGCTCAGTGGTAGAGTGTTCGCTTTGCATGCTAAATGTCTCGGGTTCACTTCCCGGTATCTCCATTTTTGGATGCTAATACAAAGTATAATCTCAAAAAGAAGAAGCAGAATCATCATAATTCGATTATTTGTCTCTTCCACCTGAGATTTGGTTGGGGATGTAGCTCAGTGGTAGAGTGTTCGCTTTGCATGCTAAATGCCCCGGGTTCAATTCCCGGTATCTCCTTTTTTGGATGCGAATACAAAGTATAATATCAAAAGGAAAAAGCAGAATCATCATAATTCGATGATTTGTCTCTTCCACCTGACAGTTTGTTGGGGATGTAGCTCAGTGGTCGAGTGTTTGCTTCACAGGCGAAATGTCCCGGGTTCAATTCCCAGTATCTCCATTTTTTGTATGCTAATACAATGTATAATATCAAAAGGAAAAAGCAGAATCATCATAATCCGATGATTTGTCTCTTCCACCTGACAATTGTTTGGGGATGTAGCTCAGTGGTCGAGTGTTTGCTTCACAGGCGAAATGTCCCGGGTTCAATTCCCAGTATCTCCATTTTTGGATGCAAATACAAAGTATAATATCAAAAGAAAGAAGCAGAATCATCATAATTCGATGATTTGTTTCTTCCACCTGACAGTTCGTCGGGGATGTAGCTCAGTGGTCGAGTGTTTGCTTCACATGCGAAATGTCCCAGGTTCAATTCCCGGTATCTCCATTTTTTGGATGCTAATACAAAGTATAATCTCAAAAAGGAAGAAGCAGAATCATCATAATTTGATGATTTGTCTATTCCACCTGACAATTGGTTGGGGATGTAGCTCAGTGGTAGAGTGTTTGCTTCGCATGCGAAATGTCCCGGGTTCAATTCCCGGTATCTCCATTTTTTGGATGCTAATACAAAGTATAATCTCAAAAGGAAGAAGCAGAATCATCATAATTGGACGATTTGTCCTTTCCAGTTTCCAATTGGTTGGGGATGTAGCTCCGTGGTAGAGTGTTTGCTTCATATGCGAAATGTTCCCGGGTTCAATTCCCGGTATCTCCATTTTTTGGATGCTAATACAAAGTATAATCTCAAAAAGGAAGAAGCAGAATCATCATAATTGGACGATTTGTCTCTTTCACCTGACAATTGTTTGGGGATGTAGTTCAGTGGTAGAGTATTGACTTCGCATGCAAAATGTCCCAGGTTCAAAACCCGGTATCTCCATTTTTTTGAATGCTAATACAAAGTATAATCTCAAAAGGAAGAAGCAGAATCATCATAATTTGATGATTTGTCTCTTCCACCTGACAATTGGTATGGGATGTAGCTCAGTGGTAGAGTGTTTGCTTCGCATGCAAAATGTCCCGGGTTCAATTCCCAGTATCTCCATTTTTTGGATGCTAATACAAAGTATAATCTCAAAAAGGAAGAAGCAGAATCATAAATATTGGACGATTTGTCCTTTCCAGTTTCCAATTGGTTGGGGATGTAGCTCCGTGGTTGAGTGTTTGCTTCAAATGCGAAATGTCCCGGGTTCAATCCCGGTATATCCATTTTTTGGATGCTAATAAAAAGTATAATTTCAAAAGGAAGAAGCAGAATCATCATGATTGGATGATTTGTCTCGTCCACCTGACATTTGGTTGGGTATGTAGCTCAGTACTAGAGTGTTTGCTTCGCATGCGAAATGTCCTGGGTTCAATTCCCGGTATCTCCATTTTTTGGATGCTAATACAGAGTATAATTTCAGGAGGAGGAAGCAGAATCATCATAATTGGATGATTTGTCCCTTCCGTCTAGCAATTGGTTTGGGGTGTAGTTCAGTGGTAGAGTGTTTGCTTTGCATACGAAATGTCCCGGGTTCAATTCCCGGTATCTCCATTTTTTGGATGCTAATACAAAGTATAATTTTAAAAAGAAAGAAGCAAAATCATCATAATTGGACGATTTGTCTCTTCCACCTAACAAATGGTTTGGGATGTTGCTCAGTGTAGAATGTTCTCTTCGCATGCCATATGTCCCAGGTTCGATTCCCGGTATTCCCATTTTCTGATGCTAATACAAAGTATAATCTCAAAAGGAAGAAGCAGAATCATCATAATTTGATGATTTGTCTCTTCCACCTGACAATTGGTTAGGGATGTAGCTCAGTGGTAGAGTGTTTGCTTCGCATGCAACATGTCCCAGGTTCAATTCCCGGTATCTCCATTTTTTAGGATGTTAATACAAAGTATAATTTTAAAAAGAAAGAAGCAGAATCATCATGATTGGACGATTTGTCCTTTTCAGTTTCCAATTGTTTGATGATGTAGCTCAGTGGTAGAGTGTTTGCTTCACATGCAAAATGTCCCGGGTTCAATTCCCGGTATCTCCATTTTTTGGATGCTAATACAAAGTATAATCTCAAAAAGGAAGAAGCAGAATCATCATAATTGGACGATTTGTCTCTTCCAGCTGACAATTGTTTGGGGATGTAGTTCAGTGGTAGAGTATTGACTTCGCATGCAAAATGTCCCAGGTTCAAATCCCGGTATCTCCATCTTTTTGAATGCTAATACAAAGTATAATCTCAAAAGGAAGAAGCAGAATCATCATGATTGGACGATTTGTCTCTTTTGCTTGACAATTGGTTGGGGATGTAGCTCAGTGGTAGAGTGTTTGCTTCGCATGCAACATGTCCCGGGTTCAATTCCCGGTATCTCCATTTTTTGGATGTTAATACAAAGTATAATTTTAAAAAGAAAGAAGCAGAATCATCATAGTTGAACAATTTGTCTCTTTTGCTGGATAATTGGTCTGGGATGTAGCTCAGTGGTAGAGTGTATCCTTTGCATGCGAAATGTCCCGGGTTCAATCCCGGTATCTCCATTTTTTGGATCCTGATACAAAGTATAATCTCAAAAGGAAAAAGCAGAATCATCATAATTCGATGATTTGTCTCTTCCACCTGACAATTTGTTGGGGATGTAGCTCAGTGGTAGAGTGTTCGCTTTGCATGCGAAATGTCCCGGGTTCAATTCCCGGTATCTCCATTTTTTGGATGCTAATACAAAGTATAATCTCAAAAGGAAGAAGCAGAATCATCAAAATTGGACGATTTGTCATTTCCATCTGACAATTGGTTGGGGATGTAGCTCAGTGGTAGAGTGTTCGCTTTGCATGCGAAATGTCCCGGGTTCACTTCCCGGTGTCTCCATTTTTGGATGCTAATACAAAGTATAATCTCGAAAAGGAATAAGCAGAATCATCATAATTCGATGATTTGTCTCTTCCACCTGACAATTGGTTGGGGATGTAGCTCAGTGGTAGAGTGTTCGCTTTGCATGCGAAATGTCCCGGGTTCAATTCCCGGTATCTCCATTTTTTGGATGCTTATACAAAGTATAATCTCAAAAGGAAAAAGCAGAATCATCATAATTGGACGATTTGTCTCTTCCACCTGACAATTGGTTGGGGATGTTGCTCAGTGGTAGAGTGTTTGCTTCGCATGCGAAATGTCCCGGGTTCACTTCCCGGTATCTCCATTTTTGGATGCTAATACAAAGTATAATCTCAAAAAAGAAGAAGCAGAATCATCATAATTCGATGATTTGTCTCTTCCGCCTGACAATTGGTTGGGGATGTAGCTCAGTGGTAGACTGTTCTCTTTGCATGCGAAATGTCCCGGGTTCAATTCCCGGTATCTCCATTTTTTGGATGCTAATACAATGTATAATCTCAAAAGGAAGAAGCAGAATCATCATAATTCGATTATTTGTCTCTTCCACCTGAGATTTGGTTGGGGATGTAGCTCAGTGGTACAGTGTTCGCTTTGCATGCTAAATGCCCCGGGTTCAATTCCCGGTATCTCCATTTTTGGATGCGAATACAAAGTATAATATCAAAAGGAAAAAGCAGAATCATCATAATTCGATCATTTGTCTCTTCCACCTGACAGTTTGTTGGGGATGTAGCTCAGTGGTCAAGTGTTTGCTTCACAGGCGAAATGTCCCGGGTTCAATTCCCAGTATCTCCATTTTTTGTATGCTAATACAATGTATAATATCAAAAGGAAAAAGCAGAATCATCATAATTCGATGATTTGTCTCTTCCACCTGACAATTCGTTGGGGATGTAGCTCAGTGGTCGAGTGTTCGCTTCACAGGCGAAATGTCCCGGGTTCAATTCCCAGTATCTCCATTTTTGGATGCGAATACAAAGTATAATATCAAAAGAAAGAAGCAGAATCATCATAATTCGATGATTTGTTTCTTCCAACCGACAATTCGTCGGGGATGTAGCTCAGTGGTCGAGTGTTTGCTTCACATGCGAAATGTCCCAGGTTCAATTCCCGGTATCTCCATTTTTTGGATGCTAATACAAAGTATAATCTCAAAAAAGAAGAAGCAGAATCATCATAATTCGATGATTTGTCTCTTCCGCCTGACAATTGGTTGGGGATGTAGCTCAGTGGTAGACTGTTCTCTTTGCATGCGAAATGTCCGGGGTTCAATTCCCGGCATCTCCATTTTTTGGATGTTAATACAAAGTATAATTTTAAAAAGAAAGAAGCAGAATCATCATAATTGGACGATTTGTCCTTTTCAGTTTCCAATTGTTTGATGATGTAGCTCAGTGGTAGAGTGTTTGCTTTGCATGCGAAATGTCCCGGGTTCAATTCCTGGTATCTCCATTTTTTGGATGCTAATACAAAGTATAATCTCAAAAGGAAGAAGCAGAATCATCAAAATTGGACGATTTGTCTCTTCCACCTGACAATTGGTTGGGGATGTACCTCAGTGGTAGAGTGTTTGCTTCAAATGCAAAATATCCTGGGTTCAATCCCGGTATATCTATTATTTGGATGCTAATACAAAGAATAATCTCAAAAGGAAGAAGCAGAATCATCATGATTGGACAATTTGTTTCGTCCACCTGACATTTGGTTGGGGATGTAGCTCAGTAGTAGAGTGTTTGCTTTGCATGCGAAATGTCCCGGGTTCAATTCCCGGTATCTCCATTTTCTGGATGCTAATACAAAGTATAATCTCAAAAAGGAAGAAGCAGAATCATCATAATTGGATGATTTGTCTCTTCCATCTAACAATTGGTTTGGGATGTAACTCAGTGGTAGAGTGTTTGCTTCGCATGCAAAATGTCCCGGGTTCAATTCCCGGTATCTCCATTTTTGGATGCAAATACAAAGTATAATATCAAAAGGAAAAAGCAGAATCATCATAATTCGATGATTCGTCTCTTCCACCTGACAGTTTGTTGGGGATGTAGCCCAGTGGTCGAGTTTTTGCTTCACAGGCGAAATGTCCCGGGTTCAATTCCCAGTATCTCCATTTTTTGTATGCTAATACAATGTATAATATCAAAAGGAAAAAGCAGAATCATCATAATTCGATGATTTGTCTCTTCCACCTGACAATTCGTTGGGGATGTAGCTCAGTGGTCGAGTGTTTGCTTCACAGGCGAAATGTCCCGGGTTCAATTCCCAGTATCTCCATTTTTGGATGCGAATACAAAGTATAATATCAAAAGAAAGAAGCAGAATCATCATAATTCGATGATTTGTTTCTTCCACCTGACAATTTGTTGGGGATGTTGCTCAGTGGTCGAGTGTTTGCTTCGCATGCGAAATGTCCCAGGTTCAATTCCCGGTATCTCCATTTTTTGGATGCTAATACAAAGTATAATCTCAAAAAGGGAGAAGCAGAATCATCATAATTTGATGATTTGTCTATTCCACCTGACAATTGGTTGGGGATGTAGCTCAGTGGTAGAGTGTTTGCTTTGCATGCAAAATGTCCCGGGTTCAATTCCCGGTATCTCCATTTTTTGGATGCTAATACAAAGTATAATCTCAAAAGGAAGAAGCAGAATCATCATAATTGGACGATTTGTCCTTTCCTGTTTCCAATTGGTTGGGGATGTAGCTCCGTGGTAGAGTGTTTGCTTCACATGCGAAATGTTCCCGGGTTCTATTCCCGGTATCTCCATTTTTTGGATGCTAATACAAAGTATAATCTCAAAAAGGAAGAAGCAGAATCATCATAATTGGACGATTTGTCTCTTTCACCTGACAATTGTTTGGGGATGTAGTTCAGTGGTAGAGTATTGACTTCGCATGCTAAATGTCCCAGGTTCAAATCCCGATATCTCCATTTTTTTGAATGCTAATACAAAGTATAATCTCAAAAGGAAGAAGCAGAATCATCATAATTTGATGATTTGTCTCTTCCACCTGACAATTGGTATGGGATGTAGCTCAGTGGTAGAGTGTTTGCTTCGCATGCAACATGTCCCGGGTTCAATTCCCGGTATCTCCATTTTTTGGATGTTAATACAAAGTATAATTTTAAAAAGAAAGAAGCAGAATCATCATAGTTGAACAATTTGTCTCTTTTGCTGGACAATTGGTTTGGGATGTAGCTCAGTGGTAGAGTGTATCCTTTGCATGCGAAATGTCCCGGGTTCAATCCCGGTATCTCCATTTTTTGGATCCTGATACAAAGTATAATCTCAAAAGGAAAAAGCAGAATCATCATAATTCGATGATTTGTCTCTTCCACCTGACAATTTGTTGGGGATGTAGCTCAGTGGTAGAGTGTTCACTTCGCATGCAAAATGTTCCGGGTCCAATTCCGGGTATCTCCATTTTTTGGATGCTAATACAAAGTATAATCTCAAAAGGAAGAAGCAGAATCATCAAAATTGGACGATTTGTCATTTCCATCTGACAATTGGTTGGGGATGTAGCTCAGTGGTAGAGTGTTCGCTTTGCATGCGAAATGTTCCGGGTTCACTTCCCGGTATCTCCATTTTTGGATGCTAATACAAAGTATAATCTCAAAAAGGAAGAAGCAGAATCATCATAATTTGATGATTTGTCTCTTCCACCTGACAATTGGTTGGGGATGTAGCTCAGTGGTAGACTGTTCTCTTCGCACGCGAAATGTCCCGGGTTCAATTCCCGGTATCTCCATTTTTTGGATGCTAATACAAAGTATAATCTCAAAATGAAGAAGCATAATCATCATAATTGGACGATTTGTCTCTTTTGCTTGACAATTGGTTTGGGATGTAGCTCAGTGGTAGAGTGTTTGCTTTGCATGCGAAATGTCCTGGGTTCGATTCCCGGTATCTTCATTTTTTGGATGCTAATACAATGTATAATCTCAAAAGGAAGAAGCAGAATCATCATAATTGGACGATTTGTCTCTTCCACCTGACAATTGGTTGGGGATGTTGCTCAGTGGTAGAGTGTTTGCTTCGCATGCAAAATGTACGGGTTCAATTCCCGGTATCTCCATTTTTGGATGCTAATACAAAGTATAATCTCAAAAGGAAGAAGCAGAATCATCATAATTGGACGATTTGTTTCTTCCACCTGACAATTCGTTGGGGATGTAGCTTAGTGGTTGAGTGTTTGCTTCACATGCAAAATGTTCCGGGTCTAATTCCCGGTATCTCCTTTTTTTAGATGCTAATACAAAGTATAATTTTAAAAAGAAAGAAGCAGAATCATCATAATTGGACAATTTGTCTCTTCCACCTGACAATTGGTTGGGGATGTAGCTTAGTGGTAGAGTGTTGACTTCGCATGCAAAATGTCCCAGGTTCAAATCCCGGTATCTCCATTTTTTTGAATGCTAATACAAAGTATAATCTCAAAAGGAAGAAGCAGAATCATCATGATTGGACGATTCGTCTCTTCCACCTGACAATTGGTTGGGGATGTAGCTCGGTAGTAGAGTGTTTGCTTCGCATGCAAAACGTCCAGGGTTCAATTCCCGTTATCTCCATTTTTTAGATGCTAATACAAAGTATAATTTCAAAAGGATGAAGCAGAATCATCATAGTTGAACAATTTGTCTCTTTTGCTGGACAATTTGTTTGGGATGTAGGTCAGTGGTAGAGTGTTTGCTTCGCATGCGAAATGTCCCGGGTTCAATACCCGGTATCTCCATTTTTGGATGCTAATACAAAGTAGAATCACAAAAGGAAGAAGCAGAATCATCATAATTGGACAATTTGTCTCTTCCACCTGACAATTTGTTGGGGATGTTGCTCAGTAGTAGAGTGTTTGCTTTGCATGCAAAATGTACGGGTTCAATTCCCGGTATCTCCATTTTTGGATGCTAATACAAAGTATAATGTCAAAAGGAAGAAGCAGAATCATCATGATTGGATGATTTGTCTCGTCAACCTGACATTTGGTTGGGTATGTAGCTCAGTACTAGAGTGTTTGCTTCGCATGCGAAATGTCCTGGGTTCAATTCCCGGTATCTCCATTTTTTGGATGCTAATACAGAGTATAATTTCAGGAGGAGGAAGCAGAATCATCATAATTGGATGATTTGTCCCTTCCGTCTAGCAATTGGTTTGGGGTGTAGTTCAGTGGTAGAGTGTTTGCTTTGCATACGAAATGTCCCGGGTTCAATTCCCAGTATCTCCATTTTTTGGATGTTAATACAAAGTATAATTTTAAAAAGAAAGAAGCAGAATCATCATAATTGGACGATTTGTCTCTTCCACCTAACAAATGGTTTGGGATGTTGCTCAGTGTAGAATGTTCTCTTCGCATGCCATATGTCCCAGGTTCGATTCCCGGTATTCCCATTTCCTGATGCTAATACAAAGTATAATCTCAAAAGGAAGAAGCAGAATCATCATAATTTGATGATTTGTCTCTTCCACCTGACAATTGGTTGGGGATGTAGCTCAGTGGTAGAGTGTTTGCTTTGCATGCAACATGTCCCGGGTTCAATTACCGGTATCTCCATTTTTTGGATGTTAATACAAAGTATAATTTTAAAAAGAAAGAAGCAGAATCATCATAATTGGACGATTTGTCCTTTTCAGTTTCCAATTGTTTGATGATGTAGCTCAGTGGTAGAGTGTTCGCTTTGCATGCAAAATGTCCCGGGTTCAATTCCTGGTATCTCCATTTTTTGGATGCTAATACAAAGAATAATCTCAAAAGGAAGAAGCAGAATCATCAAAATTGGACGATTTGTCTCTTCCACCTGACAATTGGTTGGGGATGTAGCTCAGTGGTAGAGTGTTTGCTTCAAATGCAAAATATCCTGGGTTCAATCCCGGTATATCTATTATTTGGATGCTAATACAAAGAATAATCTCAAAAGGAAGAAGCAGAATCATCATGATTGGACGATTTGTTTCGTCCACCTGACATTTGGTTGGGGATGTAGCTCAGTAGTAGAGTGTTTGCTTCGCATGCGAAATGTCCCGGGTTCAATTCCCGGTATCTCCATTTTCTGGATGCTAATACAAAGTATAATCTCAAAAAGGAAGAAGCAGAATCATCATAATTGGATGATTTGTCTCTTCCATCTAACAATTGGTTTGGGATGTAGCTCAGTGGTAGAGTGTTTGCTTCGCATGCAAAATGTCCCGGGTTCAATTCCCGGTATCTCCATTTTTTGGATGCTAATACAAAGTGTAATCTCAAAAGGAAGAAGCAGAATCATCATAATTGGTCGATTTGTGTCTTCTACCTGACAATATGTTGTGGATGTAGCTCAGTAGTAGAGTGTTCGCTTCGCATGCAATATGTCCTGGGTTCAATTCCCGGTATCTCCATTTTTTGGATGCTAATACAAAGTATAATTTCAAAAGGGAGAAGCAGAATCATCATAATTGGACGATTTGTCTCTTCCACCAGACAATCGGTTTGGGATGTTGCTCAGTGGAAGAGAGTTCTCTACGCATGCCAAATGTCCCAGGTTCGATTCCCGGTATCTCCATTTTTTGGATGCTAATACAAAGTAAAATTTCAAAAGGAAGAAGCAGAATCATCATAATTGGACGATTTGCCCTTTTCAGTTTTCAATAGGTTGGGGATGTAGCTCAGTGGTAGAGTGTTTGTACACATACAAAATGACCTGGGTTCAATTCCCGGTATATCCATATTTTAGATGCTAATGCAAAGTATTCTTTCAAAAGGAAGAAGCAGAATCATCATAAGTGGACAGTTGTGTCTTTCACCTGACAATAGGTTGGGGATGTAGCTCAGTGGTATAGTTTTTGCTTCGCAGGTGAAATGTCCCGGGTTCAATTCTCGGTATCTCCATTCTTTGGATGCTAATACAACGTATAATTTCAAAAGGAAGAAGCAGAATCACCATAATTAGATGGTTTGTCTCTTCCACTCGCCAATTGGTTGGTGATGTAGCTCAGTGGTAGAGTGTTTGCTTTGCATGCGAAATGTCCTGGGTTCAATTTCCGGTATCTCCTTTTTTTCGAATGCTAATACAAAGAATAATCTCAAAAGGAAGAAGCCGAATCATCATAATTGGACGATTTGTCTCTCCCACCTGACAATTGGTTGGGGATGTAGCTCAGTGGTAGAGTGTTCGCTTTGCATGCAAAATGTCCCGGGGTCAATTCCCGGTATCTCCATTATTTAAATGCTAATACGAAGTATAATCTCAAAATAAAGAAGCAGAATCATCATAATTGAACTATTTCTCTCTTCTGCTTGACAATTGGTTTGGGATGCAGCTCAGTGGTGGAGTGTTCGCTTTGCATGTGGAATGTCCCGGGTCAAATTCATTATATCTCCATTTTTTAGATGCTAAAACAAAGTAAAATTTCAAAAGGATGAAGCAGAATCATCATAATTGGATGATTTGTCTCTTCTGCTTGATAATTGGTTGGGGATGTAGCTCAGTGGTAGAGTGTTTGCTTTGCATGCTAAATATCCCAGGTTCAATTCACGGTATCTCCATTTTTTGGATGCTAATACAAAGTATAATTTGTAAAGGAAGAAGCAAAATCATCATAATTGGACGATTTGTCTCTTCCATCAGACAATTGGTTGGGGATGTAGCTCAGTGGTAGGGTGTTCGCTTTGCATGCGAAATGTAACAGGTTCAATTCACGGTATCTCCTTTTTTTTGATGCTAATACAAAGTATAATCTCGAAAAGAACAAGCAGAATCATCATAATTGGACGATTGGTCTTTTCAGTTTACAATTTGTTGGGGATGTAGCTCAGTGGTAGATTGTTTGCTTTGCATGCTAAATGTCCCGGGTTCAATTCTCGGTATCTCCATTTATTGGATGCTAGTGCAAAGTATAATCTCAAAAGGAAGAAGCAGACTCGTCATAATTGGACAATTTGTCTCTCCTGCATAATTATTGGTTTGGGATGTAGCTCAGTGGTAGAGTGTTCGCTTCGCATGCAAAATGTCCCTGGTTCAATTCCCGGTATCTCCATTTTTTAGATGCTAATACAAAGTATAATCTCAAAAGGAAGAAGCAGAATCATCATAATTGAATTATTTGTCTCTTCCACCTTACAATTGGTTGGGGATGTAGCTCAGTAGTAGAGTGTTCACTTTGCATGCAAAATGTCACAGGTTCAATTCCCGATAGCTACTTTTTTTAGATGGTAATACAGAGTATAATTTGAAAAGGAAGAAGCAGAATCATCATAATTGGACGATTTGTCTCTTTTGTTTGACAATTGGTTGGGGATGTAGCTTAGTGGTAGAGTGTTTTCTTCGCATGCAAAATGTACGGGTTCAATTCCCGGTATCTCCACATTTTAGATGCTATTACAAAGTATAATCTCAGAAGGAAGAAGCAGAATCATCATAATTGAACTATTTCTCTCTTCCACCCGACAATTGGTTGGGGATGTAGCTCAGTGGTAGATTGTTTGCTTTGCATGCAAAATGTCCCAGGTTCAATTCCCGTTATTTGCATTTTTGGATGCTAATACAAAGTATAATTTCAAAAGGAAGAAGCAGAATCATCATAATTGGACAATTTGTCTCTTCCACCTGACAATTGGTTGGGGATGTAGCTCAGTGGTAGAGTGTTCGCTTCGCATGCGAAATGTCCCGGGTTCAATTCCCGGTATCTCCATTTTTTACATGCTAATTCAAAGTATAATCTCAAAAATAAGAAACAGAATCATTATGATGAGACGATTTGTCTATTCAACCGGAAGTTTTGTTGGGGATGTAGTTCAGAGGTGTAGCATTAGCTTTGCATGCAAAATGTCCCGGGTTCCATTTCCGGAATGTCCATTTTTTAGATGCTAATCCGAAGTATAATCTCTAAAGGAAGAAGTAGAATCATTATAATCACAGGATTGGTATATTCAACCATAGACTTGGTTGGGGATGTTGCTTGGTGGTAGTGCATTTGCATCGTGTGCAAAATGTCCCGGGTTCAATTCCGGGTATTTCCTTTTTTGGATGCTAATACAAAGTATAATCTCAAAAGGAAAAAGCAAAATCATCATAATCAGACGGTTTGTTTCTTCAACCAAAGACTTGTTTGGGGATGTAGCTTATTGGTAGAGCGTTTGCTTTGCATGTGAAATGTCAAGGTTTATTTCCCGATATCTCTATTTTTTGGACGCATAATCTCAAAAGAAAGAACCAGAATCCCCATAATCAGACAATTTGTCTCATTGGACGGAAGTTTGGTCGGGGACGTTGTTCAGTGGTAGAGTGTTCACTTTTCATGTCCTGTGTTCAATTCCCAGTATCAGTATTCTTTTATGGCCACCCCTCGTTGGAAGTTGACTGATTGAATAATTGTACCTCAATCAAGCTTCGAAATCTGTCCTAAGAGTCTTCCATACTTTCATTTCATACCGGGAATAGAACGTAAAACTTTCTGTGTGTGAGACAGACGTGCAAAACATTACACTAGTCGAACAGATATAAATGAAATAAAAAAAAAATGATACATAATATGTTAGTTTTGTAAGTTTGTGTCTGACAAGAGGAATGCCTCCTGATTACATGGCTGTGATTTTTAATCACAGTAGGGTAATGTTTGTTTTATTCAACGGTTCGGTTTTAATGTGACAGGACAGAAAAACAGCGAAGAATTTACTCCATTACAGTAAGTGAAGATTGTTCTCGTTCTTGTTCTCTGGAAAGCAAAGTCAACTGTGGACTCTGATTTCTACTTGAATTTTATAGCACTTTATAATGTATAGGGAGCGAGTTGCGTACGGGAATACAGTCCAGGGAAGCATTATATACTTTTTATATGTGCGTTGGTTCGTTTGGCCCATCACTCCTAGCCATATTGGTTTGTCAACAGATATGAAAATAAGCATTGTTACATGCTAGACCCTCTCTGAAAAAATTAATTTTAGGGAAATTCTATTTTTTTTTTTAACCCTTTTTAGGGCCTTATTTCGACGGTCATGGTTTATCAATAACATATCCTGTTACAAGAAAATATCTAAAATAAAGTTTAAAAAATTTTATTGTAGATGTTCTCTGGTAGAAAACGCCAGTTATGTTACAAATAGAATCTATTCAAATCATTTTTCACATGACTTCAAATTTTGACGCAAGAGTCGTTCAATTATTGACTATGATGGCAAATTGTTCTGAATTTTGTTTTTTTTGAAAAAAAAATAATTGAATTATTCATCATCATCATCATCATCAGTCTTTTAGCGTCCGTAGTTGGACATAGACCTTCCCCAAGATTTGCCACACTTCCCTATCATGGGCATCACGGAGCCAGTATTTTCTGAACTTGTCTTGTTCGTCTCTCCATCAAACACTTTGTCGGCCTCGGTTGCGTATGTGATCTCGGGGGATCCATGTTGTGAGTCGCGATGTCCATCGATTGTCTGCCATTCTTGCAACATGGCCAGCCCACCGCCATTTGAGATTTTTAATGGATTATATGATGTCCCTAACTCTTGTCTTTTCTCAGATGTACTGTGCTGTCTTGTGGTCATCCCATGTGAGGCCCACTATTATTCTTTCATGTGCACGTTGCATGGTTCTCAATATACGGGTCTGTCTCTTGGTTAGGTTCCATGTTTCAGCTCCATAAGTGACTATTGGGAGGATGCATTGGTTATACACCCTTCTCTTTAGGATTAATGGGATTTTATTATTTTTGAAGGTTGAGCTAGTCTTCTTATTCGTGTTGAAATCGTTCCATGGCAAGGAAATGGATGTTGTGGTATTCAAAAAGTATGGTTAATTCTCTCAGCCATAATATTCTGTAACTCCAGTGGCAAGAGTCTCAAGTTGATTAAAAAAGGTTTTGTTCACTGTCTGTCAAATGGGCCAGAGATTGTGTGTGGGTTGACATCAAAGACCGAGTGCGCCGGTGCAAGCGTTAGCCAATGAGGTTTCACTGAGGCTGCGTTTGCTAAGCACATTGGGGAGCCTTTGGACTCGTCCTTAGGCTCTCCCATTATTACTCGGCCCAGCTGCAGGGTCTCAGTTTCCCCAGGGCAGCACTGCTCCATCGCACTTAAAGGAGCAGGTCCCCTGGTGGATGCTTTCGTGGGTGACGTTGTCTAGCCATTACGATGAGCTTTTCAACGGTAACTGCGTCGGCTGGAGCCATTTTTGGAAGGGTTGCTCCTATTTCTTCCCACGTTAAGCCCGACCCTGTGTCAAATATTGCTGCGATGGGACAGTGATTAAATAGATACTGACATATTTCAGTCCAGTTCATTTCATTTTCATAGTTGGTTTGTCAATTCAAAAATATTTCTTTGTGGGAAAGAATGGGAGTCTTGTCACCTCTGCAATTAAATGGGCTGACGTATACATTTTTTCTGCGTACATAGTATAGCACGATCCCCTATTTTCGCTAAGATTTGGGTGCAAAACTTTTTTGTCATAAATAAAGAAATACGATATTCCCAAGTGATGTCTCGATCTGATCACCATTAGCCCTCACTGATATACCCTGCTTGTGGACCATTGTTCAGCGATAAATCTCTAGCATGAAATTCAGCAAACCACTTTTGACACGTTCGATAATTCACAGTACCTCCTTCTCCAACTAAACAGATCATTTTTGCGTTGAGTCACATTTTTATCTTTCCTGACAAAAAAGGATAATATACCGGAAATGTTGCCCATTTTTTCCATTTGCATTGTTAGAATCAATAAGCAAAACTATGCCAGAAAAAAAAAACTTGTAAAAAAGCACGGTGATATAACAGCTGTCTCAATACCACCAAAAACGATCTTTTTTTTTTCAATGAAATTAGGTAATACTAAACCCTCCTAATGTCCTCTGATTACAAAAAAGTAACGAACTTTTTAGGGTTATATTTTACCCACCAGTGCCAAAAGAAAAAAAAAGCAAAGATAAGAAGACAAGTTTGGTGCAACACAATCTTCCTACCCATCATTTGACTTTTAACGGTTCGAATCTGAGCTTAGTAACTACCAACTGTAACCTATGAAACAAAAAGGGAAAAACATTGGGGTGGGGATGAATGGGTGGGAATAAACAATGTATGTTCTGTTGCACGAGTCAATCGTCCTTTCTGCATGAACAACTTCTGTGTCATTGGCTGTGCTTCTATGCAAACGAAGAGGAGACAATAGCTCCACAACCTGACACGCTGTTATATGAATTTGGATCTGAATTTTTCACCGTATCATGTTCGATTTGTGTTGCTAATATCCGCTTTTGAATTAAAGGCATTGACAAGGAAGGTGATTGTTTGAAAGAATGAACATTTTTGTCCAGAATAAATGCTTTCTTTAAAATTACGGATTCATTGATGTAACCACTTATATATATATATATATATATTGAGAAATAGATGTATATTATCCGACAGAATGATTATGAATTGCGTTATATCAAATAGGAACTCATATTTGCAATGATCTCACGTCATTACGTGGTTGGTGTATCACTTGAACTATAGAATGAGCAATTAGAGAAAACTGCTGCAGGAATCATACCTACGACCGATGGGGTAGCCACCTCAATATAGCGTTGCTCTTACCATTGAGCTAAAAAAAATGCTGGTAATGCAAAGTTAAGAATTATTTCTATATAATATGGCACAATTTATATATATATATATATATATATATATATATATATATATGTTCACATGTGTGTGTGTGATTATAAATTGCGTTGGCCTAGACAACGTAAAAAGAATAAACAATTATAAAAAATGGGGATGTTGTTGGAAATTTTGGTTTTCTTTAATAGTTTATTCTTTTTACGTTGTCTAGGCCAAGGGATATATTAACCGTTTAATGACCGGAGATCATTTTAAACAGTGTTACGAAGTAATATAACACATTTGTAATTATTTCTGACGGATCATATACCCATTTCTCAATAATATAATTATCTGTGTTGACAAACAAATAGAGCAGAGATAGAGAGTGAATAAGCAAAATGAGAAAATGAAATTATTGGGGCCTCTGCATTACTGGCGACTGTTTAGCTCAATGGTAAGGGCAACGCTACGTTGACGCAGCTACTTGAACCGACCCATTTTCTTCAATCGTTTATTTTATTTATGCTGTCTAGGGCAAATAATACATTCATCATGTTATAACAAGAGATCGTCTCAAAGTAGTGTAACGCTTTCATAACATATATATATATATATATATATATATATATATATATATATATATATATATATATATATTATTATATATTGTAATATATGTATATATATATATATATATATATATATATATATATTATTTATATTGTAAAATTACCATTGTTCTAGCTCCACGAATCAATAATATTGCTGTTATGATTCATGTGTTTGTCTAAAATAGTAACTGAGTATTCTTTTTGTTGTCCGACCGACATTTTTAAAATGAATGAGTGACCTAGAGGAAGATAGAAAATGTCATATGTAACCCGCTATATCAAAATGGTTACCCATGCCTGACCCAGAATGACGGAAACTAACATTTTCCTAAAATTTGGGCATCTCCTACTTCGAGAACTATTCCAATTCCCGTATAAATTACAGATCTTCAAAAGTAGTACCCATGAAGGCATCGAGCTCCTGTAGGATATTTTCCGATTCCGGTCTCTATGAAAGCTATGATAATCTGTGCTTAACGTATAAATGTCAGACTCTTACAAGTAGTATCTATGTAATCATCGACCACTAGACAATACAGACGAACATTTTTCAACAAGTTGGTTATCTATTACTATTATGATAATTTTGATTTCAGCTTAAATTTCACACTCTCTAGAATAGCATCCTTGTAAGCGTCAATTCTTAGAGAGAGGGAACGAATATTCTTTAACAATTTGGGTATGTTCTACTGTTGGGGTAATTATGATTCCCATATAAATTTCAAAAGTAGTATTCATGTAATCGCCGATCCCCCTCGGGAAAGTGGACGAATATTTCTCAACAAGTTTGGCTTCTACTAAAGCTATGGTAATCTGGGCTTCACGTATAAATTTCAGACTCTTAGAAATAGTATATATGTAATAGTCGACCCCCTAAACGATAGTAACAAATATTTTTCAGCAATACTGTTGTGATAATTTTGACTTCTGTATGAATTGCATTCACTCAAAAATGTCATCCATTTAATTATTGATTTTCAAGAGTGAGATGAACACATGTTCTTCGGGAAATTGGCTTTCTACTAATGTTGTTATGATTTTGATCCAGGCATAATCTTTAACTCCCCCGAAACAATATCCATGCAATCGTCGACCCCCAAAAGAGTAGAAGAATGTTTTATAATTATTTTTTCCACTTACTAGCAGTTTGGAAAGGGTGGCTCGCCGTGGAGCAATGACTGGCAAGCTAGTCTCGCTGTTCATTAATACTGAATAGGGTGTCCGATTCTCACTAAGTGCCCAAATTCCAACTATTGTGATACGGGTTACTACTCTATAGGGCGGGGCGATGATTAGTGAGTTGGAGTATCATTACTATTGTGCAGTGAGTTCAATTCTCATTAGAAGGCCAATACTTGAGGCCTTATCTCAAAACTTAGCCTTGCTTAGTAAATAACTACTTCTATTGGCCATTCGATTGTTGTCCTAAATCAGTAGGGCCCAACATTTTCAATGCCAAGGACACCTTTTATTTAAATGGATTTCCCAGCAGAGCCCAGATTTTTCAAAAGGTCAGTCTACTCAACAAGCTCACGGGCGCTCAGTAATACCTTTGAGAGTTCCCAAGGGCCCGTGGACCCCGTGTTGGATAACATTGAATTAAAGTGACGTGGACGAATATTTTTTTTAAAAAGAAGTTCGCCTCCAACAAAATCCAACCTTGGCAATATAGTCAATACATACACCCTGTCAAAACAATTGATATTCAGACTAAAAGATCCTGGAATGAAAATATGAATAAATCAGACTAATTTGTTTTGTTTTCCTTGAACTAATAGAAATAAATGTTTCAAATGTTGTTTTATTCGTATCACTTGAAAGATTTCAAGTTTTCACTGCGATAAGTCCGACAGTTAGAGACAGAAGAGCTTTCCCTTTGGCTCTGGGGACGTATTTCAGTCGATATTTGAGCTGTGTCCTGTCATAGACTGAACATTCTGACAAGCTTGTTCATGCAAATTTATGGCAAAGAAAACCATATATACATATACATATACATATATATATACATATATATTTATATATATGTATGTATGAACAAATTGTATTATTCGTCGAAGGATAAGGGTAGGAGAAGAGCAATTTGTGTTATGTCGTGTGAGGTCTTACAGAACCGAAGAGTCTCCGGCCATCTGTTCGCTGCTCTGACACTAACGTATGTGTAAGCCCTATACCTCCCCGAATGTTGTCGTCTGGACTTGATGCAAGCATGTCGTATCAGATTTGAATATGAACCCCGCTTTTACAGGAGCGGGTGCTTGTTCTAGAAGGGGTATTTTTTTACTAAACCTTTTGAAGTTGTGCTAACAATTGGCGACAACAAGGATATGGAATACGCTCTGCGACAAAGTTATAGTTATGCATGTTGTGCCGCACCGGTGAAATTGCTTAATTGGCGAAGTTTTAACGTTTTTACAATAAATGAATGAATGCGTAGTTCTAATTTGATCAAAATTTCATTCTATCAAACCAATGATAACAAACAACTGTTTTTTTACGATGAAAAGTTAATGAAATCATTTTTTTTCCAAAAAATAAGTGTACGTGTTTTTTTTTTTCATAAATAAATAAATGAATAAATAATTGTTTCAATTTAATCGGAAATTTATTTAATCAAAACTAAGATATTAACCAACTCTTCTTTCCAATCGAAAATTTATGAATTCAAAGTTAAAACAATTTTCTTTCATCAAAAAAAACAAAAAACAAAACAAAAACAAATAACAAAACAACTAAATTTCGCCAATTGGGCGAAGGGTACTGATATATATTTATGAATATCAATGCAAAACATTGCTGAGAGAATATGTGTAAATATGTGTCTGTTTGTGTGCTGGCAAAGCGAGTTCGAACTTCGGTTTTGGCTAGTTGAGTTCACTTATTACTTATACTGTTAGAGAAAGCACGAATCCGCTTGTTCGATCTTGCCCCCAATTCATTGTCTAGGATGTGACGAAGGTTGACAACAAAGAGTATGATCGAGTGAACTCATGGGCCAACCATTTTCGCATAACTCGAGACCAGCCAGTAATAACTAAATAAATTTGCACATCTATTGTCAACCTTGACAGGGACCAGCACATTTTTTTAATTGAAATACAATCGCTCACGCACACATACATAGATTCATACATGCTTATAGCTCGATTCAAAATTATATCCTACTCATTATAAAAGACAGCAACATAATGATCAACTTTGAATTTTTAAAACAATTTATCATATAGGGTCGTAAATTCGGTTCTTCTATCTGGACATATCATCTGGTTATCTGACTAGAGCCATTTTTAATTAGTAAAATACACAATTAGTGAAGAAAAAGGGGTTTAAGTAGCACGTATTACACCGATTTCAATTATGGACTATTCCAAAAATTCATATTTTCGAAGTATCTGATTTATTGTGCTGTTTCTTTGATTAAAGGGCGATTTTTTTTTCACTTATCGAGTTAGACTGGGATATATTATAAATAATAGCTTTTTTCTGATGATAAATTTAATCTCTCCTTGTAAATATGGGCCGACACTCTGATGGAAAGGGCTTGACCGCCTCCAAAAAGGAAATGGTGTCAAACTTACCATGCTCAGGAATGAATCAGCATTAAATAACATCACACATGAACATTAGGCAATCTCATGTCTCAAATGTTCTGGAAAAAACAAAGTATGAAGCAAGATTTCTATCTAAATGGCCCATTGGGCGTCCACGCTTGAGCACTCCCAAACAAGACCGGAACCTGTTGAATATCTACAAAAAAGATAAAGATATCTACTCGTCAATTTTGAAACAGAACTCGACTATCAGATGATGGCTAACAGAATCTGAACTGGCAAGTGCTCATAAGGTTAAGAAACCTCTCCTTACTAAAAAAAAAAAAAAGAACATGGAAAAATTGGACTTTCGTAAGGAATACAAGTTGTTGATTGTGAAAGATTAGAGAAAATAAAAACAACTTTTCAGCATTGAATGCAACGTCCAATATGATCCCAACGGCGGAAACTATAACATTTGGAGGAGAAAAATCTGAAAGATTTGCAAAGTTTGCTTTAAAACACACGGTGAAACTTCCTCTGTCAATTATGGCATGAGGTTGCATATCACCAGAAAGCAAGAGTGACCAGCATGTAACTGAAAGTCGGATGAATTCAACGATTTTCTTAGAGGTTTTAGAGAGTAAACTGTTGCCGTTCAAACAGTCGCTACCGAACTCGCTAAAACTGATATTTCAGCAAGATAATATGCCCTGTCATGTTGCACATTCCGTTTCGAATTGGTTATCCAGCAAGCGACTTCACACTCTAAACTAATCAGCAAACTCTCCCAATTTAAATATAATAGGCAACGTTTTGGGGAAAACTCCAGAATGCTTTGGATGAAGAATTTAGAATCAAAAAGATATTTCGATACGTTTTAATGGCATCGATTCAGTCCACATGGGAAACTTCAATGACACTGAATACATACATTCCTTATATGAGTTGATGCCTAAATGGATTGAAGCAGCGTTCCTTACAAAAGGAGGGGCACAAAATATTGACTAATATCAATAAAAATGATTATATTTTATTGTCAAAATAAGGGACACCTGCACCACCAATATGGTTTTTCCTAAAATATGATATATTTTGGAACAGTACATTATGATACATGCTAAAAAAACCCTTTTTTCACTCACCATGTATTTCATTTAAAAGAAATGATTCTATTTGATAAGACAATGTGCCTACGTAATAATCTTGAACTTTTGACCAATGCATGATGAATTGCTTTTTTATTTTGAAAACCAAACTTAATTTCACTGTTACAGTCTTTTATAATAGATATGACATAATTTTTAATTGAGTTGTGTGTATATATATATATATATATATATATATATATATATATATATATATATATATATATACATTATTATCATCCATTTACACACATACGTATATATATTACATATATTATCAATTTGCACTCACACACACATATATATACATTATATACATACATACATGCACGCATATATATATATATATACATATATATATATATATATATATATATATATATATATATATACATGTATATATATATATATATATACACATACATATTTATATATTTGTGAGTGTGTGCATATGAATAAAAAGGACTTGTCTATGTGGTCATTCGAAATACATGTTTTAAAAAAACGTATTTTTAGGTAATCGAAATGTGATTGATAAATAAAAATTGTTATTTTGATCAGAGATGTAAACAAAGGACAAAATGCTCCCCGCATCAACCACAATTTTCGTTTATTCTACATGTATTGAATAACTAAAATCATTTGTAAATTATTCAGATTAAGCATTTTTATAACTATCATCATCATCATCATCATCATCATCATCGTCGTCGTCGTTGTTGTTGTTATTATTATTATTATCATCATCATCATCATCACTCCCTATCACACCACTCTGGGTCGATATAATCTTCATTTTTGCTACAAAATTGAATTGAAAAACGAATCACATTTCTGACATATTTTAACTATCAATTGTGTGGGTAGGAAATTCATCAAATGAACATGATAAAACTCCTTATACCTGATTGTATTTTTCTGAAGTTTCCACCGTAACCATAAATGCCTCTGCTTTTGATGACACCAATTCAGTATGGTCAAAATATATTGGTACATTTAATTTGGTAAATAAAATAAAATGTCTTATTTTTTAAGGTCCAGTATCTGCAGAGTCCAGACTTTCAAATTTCTGAGTAAAGAGACTTCATTGCAAAATCTCCAATACATCTTTTTTCCCTGACCTACGAGCGGGTACCGTTCCGACTGGCGGGTCGTATAACGAAATAGACATAAGATATCATTTATTACCTATCTTTCATTTTAAAATTTTCCATTAAAAAGATTGTCGTAGGATAAAAAAGTTCAGGTGACAATTTTTACTCTTACATACGTAGGCACACTCTAATAAAATGTCTTATATAATCTTATACACACGTAAAACTAAGAATACTATTTATGGTATTTGCATGGTATGTATGTTTTTTTTAATATACAGATGTAATTTTTATACACTCTTGCACTTATACAGCTTTCATGCCCACATACGTTCGAGATAATTTTCATATTTACTTATATTTTTTTAATTCAGAAGCGTAACTTACATTTATATGATTAAAAAAAGATCCACGTGTTCAGGTCATATGTATGGATGGTCACAAGTCGAATAAACCAGGGAGCAAATGCAAACAGAAATTGATAGAAGATAAATAAAAAGGAATTCTTTAGGATTTAGTGCTGGTTCTGTTGCTTGAATAATGTCCAGTAGGTCAGGTGATACATTTCTAATCCCGTAAATAAAGCTACATTTACTGATTTCGTAAGATAGCAACTGCTGTAACATTGGCTCATTGAAGTTTGATAAGGATTAAAGAAAAGGGTAGCGTATTTCAGGGTGTGATAAAGTGATTTTTTTTGCCTAGTAATGCAGAATTCTGACCAAATGGGCCTTCCGGATGGTTGTGGTAAAATTTTGGTAATGGTACCAATTTTCTGCATCGTTTTTAATTGAAACTTCGAATCAATCAACCAATAAAAAACCAAATGAGACTTTTTGCATTCAGTGTTTATTTATCAATAAAAGATAGTCTAGATTTTTCATTCTTCACTCTTCATTAAATTTTGTTGGCTATGCACTGGCGGCCTTGGGAAAAGCATGAAATAAGTTACGCTTATACTCTATCTGTTCACTCAAAAGGTATCGTCACTGGCATACAACGATAATTGGTGGAGGAAAAAGTCGGTGATTGAACCGTTGGCAAAATAAACACTTTTTTGCATAAACACTTTTTTACATCGGAGCAGATAAGCTGTTACACCCTATTGTCTAGTCGAACCTACAATGACAGAGGCTGAGGTTAATTTATATATATATATATATATATATATATATATATATATATATATATATATATAAATGTGTCATCCACAGACAGCTGTTTCGTTGTATTACAACTCTTCAGTGTGGCTATAGACTATCCATTACCCCATCCAGTACGACGAGCATTGCATAAGCTTTGCTGTGCACGTTCTCTGTGAGTTCATATTCATCGTTCTTCAGCCTTTTTTTTTTTGCTGTCTTCTGTGTTTGTCCTTACTGACAGTAAAATGCTGTTTTTCGTTCTGATACTTATGGTCCCTAAAATAAGCATTTAATACTCTCTTAATTAGAGAGCCTGCTCTGACAAGAATTGTTCCGTTTTCAGGAGTAAACATTGCGTTACCATGAAAAGATAGGCCTCGTAGCGGCATAACTGTGTTACCATGTTTTCTCACATTCTACTGTATTTGATGAGACACAAGAACCTTTAATTTTGACGGGAAGTATTGGTAAAAATTATGGTGTGTCACATCAAATGATACTTAGATATCATCCGTGTTCCTCACCTTATTTCTGTTTACTTATTCCTAATTTTTGAAATTCTAATATTTGAGAGAAGAGGGTCTTATGCGCCATCGATTACGCTAGTTTTTTAAAATTTTTATTCAGCCATGATTCTGTTTAAACAATGTTTGATTGGTCAGGGACGAAATTCTAACCCTGTAAACCAGGGTTTTCTCGTTCTTTGTTTCCCTATCACTCCCTTTTCGTTATTTAAAAAAAAAATCTATTAACTTCCGCCTTGAACTCAACTTTCGCCCCCCCCCAGGGGCCATATTGCTCTCGATGATGATAACTGCTTTACATCATTTTATGTCTTTATCCTGACAAATACTCACATCAAGTAGCTTGAGAGTACATCTTCCAAAAACAACATAGCTTTCCATTATGTGATGACAAATCTTGGCTAAGTTAAGTAAATTTCATTATGAAATGTTTTCAGCGGACTTTTGGAGCTTCAGGTCAACCTACTCATATTTGCATAATGAAATTATACGATAACAGGAACGAAAATTAATAATCAAAACATTTTTTTCAAATACGTATTTTGTTATTGGCCCAGTAGAAATGTTTTCCGCTTATTCATCGAATTTACCGACGTAAAATGAAAGATCACTTATTTCTTGAGAACCCCGCTTATAAGTGACAACTTATCGACCCCCCCCCCCCAGCTCTACTTCTGCCTCTGTGGGGTTATTGCACCCACGGAGAAAAATTCAGTAAAAAATGATGTGTTTGGAGATCCTGGACGTAGAACAATCGTATTTATTTTGGTCTCTGTCAAATTTGGAAATAAGTGTAGGAATCTTTTCCAGTTATTATTACCCGGGCAGTAATTATCAGAGAGTGGTTTGCCTGAGTACACTCTCACTCAATCTAACCTCCGTCACCAACTGCAGCACATTTTTGTCAAGATATGTATCGACGAGAAAGCAATGTATCACTTATTCCTTTGCACACACGCGCACATGCACACACACACACACGCACACACACACACACACACACACACACGCACATGCACTCACACAACTGTGTGTTCGTGTGGAGGCACGCAAATTCGTCGTCGAAAATCAAATAGTTGGATCATCAAATTTCGTTGGCTATGTACTGGCGACCTTGGGAAAAGCATGAAATAAGTTACGCTTACGCTCTATCTGTTCACTCAAAAGGTTTCGTCACTGGCATACAACGATAATTGACGGAGGAAAAAGTTGGTGATTGAACTGTTGGCAAAATAAACACTTTTTTACATAAACACTTTTTTACATCGGAGCAGATAAGCTGTTACACTCC
Source organism: Thysanoteuthis rhombus (assembly GCA_963457665.1). Taxonomy (NCBI): domain Eukaryota; kingdom Metazoa; phylum Mollusca; class Cephalopoda; order Oegopsida; family Thysanoteuthidae; genus Thysanoteuthis; species Thysanoteuthis major. The sequence goes on from OY735230.1 coordinate 7,364,865, forward strand.
ATTGTCTAGTCGAACCTACTATGACAGAGGCTGAGGTTAATTTATATATATATATATATATATATATATACAGCTGTCTGTGGATGACACAATAATATATATATATATATATATATATATATATATATATATATATATATGTTATTGTGTCATCCACAGACAGCTGTTTCGTTGTTCTATAACTCTTCAGTGTGGCCATAGACTATCCTTTATCCAATCCAGTACCACGAGCATTGCATAAGCCTACAATGAACGAATTACCTCACTTAAAGAGTGCTCAACCCTGAATAAGGGAGCGTTAATTATTGTGTCATCTACCGACAGCTGTTTCGTTGTATTACAACTCTTAAATGTGACTATAGACTATCCATTAACCCATCCAGTACCATGAGGCAATATCGAAACCTTAGCTTCAGACCCGGAGGCTGGTATCCCCAACTCCACGGTACCAGGACGGTCAGTAAGGTTGAATTTAAGCTATACATTCATTTATGCATATATTCCCCATCCACCAGAGTGCTCCATTCCATGTTGGAAGAGCATTGCATAAGCTTACAATGAATGTTACCGCACTTAAAGAGTGCCCAACCCTGTATAGGGGAGATACCAGTTGAATATTCAGTGCCATATACATACACAACATACACATAAATATAAGTTACGTATTGAGTATTACATATACGCAAACACAATATCACATATAGACTCACGAACACATACATATATAAATATATATATATGAGTTTGTATGATAGTGTATATATGTGATGTGCACGTATTTGACACTGAATATCTTACTCGTATTTATGCATGTGTGTGAGTGTGCGTGTGTTTGTGCCTGTGAACTGAATGTATGTTCGCGTGTGTGATACTGAAAATCAATTCTTATATATATATGAATTGATTTTTATATTTTATATGAATATATACAAAATATTCCTAAAAAGGGATAAAAAGCAATACTATATGAATTAAAACATTTAAATTCATATAGTATTGCTTTTATCCCTTTTTAGGAATATTTTGTATATATATATAACATCTTATTCAAAATAACATACTGCATGTACAACTTAAGCTATATATTAGAATCAATGCTGAAAGAGAGGTGTTATTCGATCAACACTGCTAGGGTGCCAAGTTAATATGACTGTTTTGTTTTTAAAATACTCGAAAATGTTACATGGTAAACAACTGATGATCCAAACAAGAGAAAACTCATGCATAAAACCATTATATCATAATATATCTAAAACATAACAAAATCTTACGAAAATTACATAAATTACACCACCTGGAACAGAGAGACTGGAGTGACATTAAAGAAATTTTACAAAAGCTTTTCTGTCTTTATTGATTAAAGCAGTACAGTTATTTTTTTTTACAAAATATCGGGATATTTAGAAGAGCATAATCCCAACTTCATATTTGATAACTTCACACATCTGTCATGGAATTAAATGAATTAATTCGTCATATTTTTAATCAGCTGGGAAGGGCCAAGGCATGTCTAGGGTTAGTTTTATGATGGTTTAGGTATAATTCGATGAGGCCGACTCGATGCAACTGACTCAATATGAAAACCATGAGCGAAAATCATACCAGACCTATGTGTAAACGTTGTTTTGCTGTGTAAACCCAATATCATATCTCCAGTTCTATACAGTTTATACGCATAGGGTTTATCGCATATTTTTCGCCAGTCCTTCCTCTCTCTCCAATCACTCAAACACATATGGAATGTTCTGTGCGTTTATTTACGAACATGCCTACTCCTCTGTAATATTTACGAGGGATAAGTATTATTATAAATGAATTAATTTCACTCTCAAAGTAATGTTAACTTTCGTTTTTTTTTTACTTACTGTTTCAATACATTAATACGTACTTGTGTAGACAGAGAGTGTTGGATTGTAGCAATATATTACGAAGTTATTAGCGTAAAACCACTAGTTATGAAAAACAGATTGGTTAATTGGTAGATTAAACATTAGATAGAAACGATCTGGTTCGACAATTTCCTTTTGGGAGGCATCGAACTTCAATATTCAAAATAATTCTAATGTGCTGATCTTAGATAACACAGCAACATTTCTGAAAAAGCCAACCATACTGGCTATAAGATTTAATTCTATTTACTATTTCAATTGCCTATGATTCATGAAGAACTGAGCTGATATTTTTGTCAACTAAATGATGACACGATGCACGATGAGAATCGAAGGACATACAGTTTTACAGATGTCCTCGCTTTTCTATAAGAGGCTCCGTCAGTCGGTAGAACTGTCACCATATTGCTCCTGTTTTAAATCGAATTTATTTGAAACTTGGTTGAAAGATGCTTCTCCGAGAAGAATCTTCTACACAGAGTCAAGTGATCTGGCAATACTGGCGTTTGAGCCTTGACTTTTAAAATCGATTGAAATCAATTTTATCTGCTGTTTCAAGTCAGACTTAGAATTGGTTGAAAGGTGTCCCTTGATAAGATACTTTTTACTCTCAAATATTTCCCACTCAGGGTCACGTGATCTAACAATAATGGTGTTTAACCATTATGTATCAAAATCAATTTTCTCAGTTTTTTTTGCATGAGATTGATTCGAACCTTGATAAAAAGGTTGTCCTTGATTAGATGCTTTTTGATTTGAATCATCACCTACTTGGGGTCATGAAATATGGCAATAATGGCGTTCAAAATTAATAGCGGACGCCTAATTGAATTCATGGTTCTTGTTAAGTAGATAATAAATCCTGTTCCCAGAATATCAAGTTTCCAAAGGGTATAGATTATTTTTTCACCAAAGCAAGACCTTAAAATTAAAAATTGGATGATTCAGTGCGTCGATTCCCGAAGATTTGACGATCAGCATCTCTTTACATAGTTTGTAGTCTTCATCTAAAAACAGTTGTGTGCCATGAGAATAGTTCTACTATCACTAACCGTTGATTCATTACTTTGAATTTAGAATTTCCTGCTTTTTATTTGTTTCAACTCTCTGGATTTCTACATCATATGACAAATCATCCATTCTTTTCCGAATGGAGACATTGCTCGATTGTGAAACACTTGATGGATCTTGATGCATCATAGTTTTCATGAGAACTTCAAACGGCGGTTTTATAATATTTTCAGCAATTCTATGCACGTTTCCAGTTTGTTTTTTTTTTGGGGGCGGGGGGGGGGCTATATCCCCAGACGCAATCATTCCATTTGCATTTGTTGAAGTTATTTTTCCTAAATTAAGCAGGAACAGTTTGTTCGTTATTCAAAATTCTTCATGAAAACTACTTATAATACGAACAGCGTTTTCATGTTTCTCAGTCCGTAACAATAGACTCATCCTCTTGGAGATAATGATTTCTCTAATAGATAAACATTCAACCCATCATTAAAAAAAAAAAAAGAACTATCCCACTGACACAAATCAAGTTCTGGATTTTTCTAAAAAAATCAAAAAACAACCCCCGCCCAAACATCACAGAAATTCAAATATATTCGTGAATTCTTTCAAAGAAGATTAATTAATATTTTGAAATAACGTATGTATCTTTTTTCATGAGGAAGTTTTCTTTTTAAATGCTCTAAAAGTGTTGATGACTTCATAGCTTAATTTGAAGATGAGCTGCTTCGTACGACACAGACATTCTTCAATCCAACGGGCTTTCATCAGAGCCATAAGACAAATACTCTCCCAGATACTGCCTGCTCGTCTTTCTTTCAGCATCCATGATTAATGGTGGGAGGGATGTGAAAATATTAGTAACAAGCGATGCTTTGTTCACTTTTATCGTTGGTCATTCAATTATAAACACAACACAAACACAATTATCACAACACAAGCACCATTAAACCTCAGAATATCACCATGGGAATTAAGTAACACCCGTTTACTGCTGATAATTGGAGTTTTATGAATCCAAGTAGTCTTTACCTTAAATTTAAACAACTGTGAAACAGACTGATCATTTGTATATGCATGAACCAAGAATTTGATATAAAGAATCGATTATCCATCTATCTATCTATCTATCTATCTATCTATCTATTTACAGTGAATGCAAAAAGTATCCGATACATTTCGAAAAATATTTCCTACATCCTTGTACAGCTTCAAAATTGACAGAGTTTGGACCAAAGATTTCTGATTTTCAATTTTTGTACATGATTTTTCAATGTTCAATATTATTCCAGTATTTCTTTCTGATTTTTTCTTCAATCTTTTAATCTCTTTAAACTCTGCCAATTCTATCAATTACAATTTCACACGCTCTTTCGGTAACTATTAGCTTGGTGCAATGGTTACCGTTGATAATTTAATAAATTGTTTTAGTACAGCGTGACTCTTTGAGAATACAGATAAATGAATAGACCAACAAATTTGATGACACTGATTATATACATAGATTAAACGTGACTTTGATGTTCAACTCATTTTATTATCTTAAATGAAAAAAATACTTATTTTATCAAAAATAATCTAAATTGAAATTTCTGACTTCTAGATTTAGATTTATATGGGAAAGATCTAGATTGGGGATACTGAAAAAAAGACTTAAAAATATGGTTACGCCAGTCAGTGACAGCAATCGATGCTAGAGGTACTAGAGTATTCAAAAATCACCGATTCGCGGTCAATGCATTTGATATTCAATTATGTTAAACTAAAGAGAATAAATGAAAACCACTTGTCGAGTGAAAAGATCGACATAGGCTCATTAATTAAAATCACAAAAGAATTTATTATAACCGTTGTAACGGAATGATCCGGGAGGCGTGAATTAATAAGTATAAAAGAGACATCAATTCGGTTACGTATCAGTTTATGACAAGCTGTCTCGTTCTCCCGTCATCTGTGTCTTCACCCGGGAATGTGTACAGGCTCGACTCAGTGTACGCGCACGTACATCACTCCCCGTTATTTGATTTTATGAAATATCCATTCGATTATTTGTTCTCTTGTATTATCATGTTTGGATTTTTCTTGTGCCAAGTCGGATATATCGAGTATATATATATATATATATATATATATATATATATATATATATATATATATATATATATATATATATATATATATATGTAAATGTATATATATATATATATATATATATATATATATATATATATATATATATATAAATAGAAAGGTAGAGAGAAGGGGGAGATCTGAGCACTTGTACAAAAACAAGAAAAGATTATCAAAAAATCAATATATATATATATATATATATATATATATATATATATATACATAGTATATATGGTACACATCAGGCTAGCAGTATAACATAATATAATAATATATCAATAATATAAAGCCATGTAATGGATTTATTTCATAGAGTGCCTATACATACAACTTTTTACTATTGAAGTTAAGTTGTTTTAGAATAGAGCTGGAAATAAATAGTAGAATGTGGATTCGCTACACAAACTAGCTCAAGTTTCTGCCCTCTCCGGGCCTCTTCGCCTGATGAGGCCCGGAGAGGGCAGAAACATGTGCTAGTTTGTGTAGCAAATCCACATTCTACTATATATATATATATATATATATATATATATATATATATATATATATATATATATATATATATATATATATATATATATATATATATATATATATATAAAGTTTTAAAGCCCCATAACGGTTATACGGTAAACAACTGATGATCTCAACGAAAAAAATTCATGCCTACTACCATGATAATGAATTCTGTACAAAATAAAAAAATTTCATAAATCACGTCAACAGATATTGGGGAATAAGTGACTTTTTTTTTTACATATTTAGTAAAACTATGCAGACTATGTTTATCCTGTTTAGGTTGTTTAAATTGAGTCATATATAAACCGTGTAACAACCAGAAATCAATTCAAATTAGTTTCTATGTAATATGACGCAATTTATCATTCAATCTGTCGGACCAAATATGTCCTGTTCTTAAATACATATCCATCGCGTTGAGAGAGACAGATAGACCGAGAATAAACGAGATGAGAATTTAGGTTGAAAGTAGTTATTTGGCCTTTGCATAACCTATCGCTGTTTAGCTCAATGGTAAGAGCATTGTAATGTTGAAGCGGCTATCATATGGATCATAAAAAATGACTGACCAGGAGCATCTTTTTAATCTTCTAGTAATCATTTTTTTTTCTTCGTTCGAGTGAACAGATCTTATTCTTCGGTTTCAATGAATATATATGTTGTCCAGAAGATAAAGCGTTTTCGTCAGCATTATCTGCCATCTTCAATATCAGGATGGAGCTGTACTGTTGAGTGTCATGGTAGAATTTTATCTTGTTTAATGTTCGCTATCTAATTTATAGTGTTGCCGAAAGCTCTCTATCTTTATATTCATTGAAACCAAAGATCCGTTGTACGAAAAACAAGATAACTAGAAGATCAAAAAGATGCCCTGTGTCCGTCATTTTTAAGGAAAGATTTAAAAAGAGAATTTGTAGCCAAAGTGAATGTCATACATTGTTTGAATCTACGACGATTTAATCGCAGACAGAACACAAATATATTTATAGTTTTAAAGCTTTGAAGCAGGCTATTTATCGTCTGTTGATTTCGTCTTTGTCCCCAAATATTTTGCATATACATGTGTATTAGTGCACCTTGCCACCTATGTATGCAGCGAATAGGCATGTCTCAATTATGAGTACTATCCTGAGTGGGTGAATGTGTGTTGTACGCACATATAGACACACACATACACACACAATATATATATACACACACACACACACACACACACACACACACACACATATATATATATATATATGTATATATATATATATATATATATATATATATATATGCATACACATAATATATATATATATATGTCATATGTCTCGTTGTAGTATTATAAACGAGGTAGCCTCAGTCACACATCCTTCCTACTGAATCGTGTGATCTTGATTGGGTGCCTCATATATATATATATATATATATATATGTGTGTGTGTATGTGTGCGTGTGTATCTTTGTGTGTGAGTGTATACATATATCTGTATTCATACTGTTTTAAGGGTAGCTTTATCTGTGAGTCTTGATGTCCATTGGTCGTCTTTCATTCTTACAACATGGCCTGCCCATTGCCATTTTAGTTTTTTAATAGTTATAGCCTGAGCAAAAAAGCTGCTGATAATACACAGGCCCAAAGAAAGGAGCGTGAATTTGATGTGAAAGTGGTTAATGGTAAAAGAATTACTACGTTGAAGCGGGTACCCTATCAGTTGCATGTTCGATTCCTGCTGCAGTCCCATTTTCTTTTCAATTGTTTAGTCTATTTGAGTTGTCTAGGCCAAGTGGTATATTAATCGTGTAACGACGAGAAATCATTTTAAATAAGCAGTTATATATAATATAACGCAATTCATAAGTATCCAGTCGGATCACATATATGCATTTCTTAATCCATCCATAAATATATATGTATATGATTGAATGAATGAAAACAACATATACATACTTAAAAACTGGGAGATAAACACCCAACACGTGTTTCATGGTTGATCCATTTACCTTAAATTATTACGATAATTGTTTAGTTCTATTTTCATCAATATTGAGAGCCGTGTTTTTAAAAACAACTACAAATCTTCCCCATACATATATTTATCTGTATCTATATTCACACACACACGCACACACATACATATATATAATACATATTTATACCTCTATGTATATATGTATGTATATGTATATCTTTATATATAACTATCTATCTATCTTTCTATCAACCAATGTATATTCATATTCATATATATGTACATATTTCCCCTCTCTCTCTACATCTCTCTCTCTTTCTCTCTCTCTCTCTCTCTCTCTCTCTATATATATATATATACATATATATATATATATATTCAGCGTTGATTGGTGAAAAATTCAAGTATAACAAGACAAGAATGCAAAGAAATGAAACCAGGGAAGGACGGGCTGCGCACATTCCTTTCTGCATTAAAATCTTTTTCAAAACAGACAAATTTCTTGAATGTTGGACGGTTGAATGAATTCGAATCACATAAATTAAAACGAATGACTTTAAAATTTCTCTGTCGGAGTTTCAACTCAGTGCATCGATCCCACTTTCAGGGCTGCAAGCAACTGAGCTATTGACGCTTCCATTGCATTATTTAGAAATAAATTAATCTGTAAATATAAGCTTACAAAATATTTTGACAGCTAGGTTATATATATATATATATATAGAGAGAGAGAGAGAGAGAGAGAGATAGAAAGAGAGAGATGAAAAAAGAAAAAACTGGTCAATCACTCAAAAAAAAACATCACAATTAACAAGTTACCTTTTTTGTCCACTCTTGGGTCACTAAAAAGTCCGAATCTCCATGAAACAAGCATGAATGACGTTTTGACCAATTTAGCATAAAGTTATATCGTAAACTGAACCCACCTCAAAAACATATGGCTAGTCAAAAAATAAATGAATCGTTTTCTTCTAGAAAGAATGAGAAGTAAACTTTACATTTTTAACCCTTTAGCTCCATTAATTCGGCCTGTACGAACCATGCTTATATGGGTAGATAGCCAGTCAGCCAGTCAGAAGCATTTTGAAACAGAAGAAACCTAGCTCTGCTGACAGTTTGTAATAACACAAAGAGGTTATCATTTATTCTTTTTGCGGAGTTTTGAACTAAGAATTGGACGTTGTCCTGGTTTGAGTAACCGTGGCTTTTGACCACGCAATGACCGAAAACATTCATCATATGAACAATTAGTTTGCCTCTGGTTGGAAAAATGCCGACCAGCGATAAGAATCTGCTTGTAGGGATAAGAACAATGAGAAATATATTGGATTCTAAGAACTTATGTCCTTATCTATATACTTCAGCATAGTCACTGAATATGGCATATGCACGAGTATGGGCATATATATGTAAGGGTTATACTCGATATATATATGTATATATATACATATATATATATATATATATATATATATATATATATAGAGAGAGAGAGAGAGAGAGAGAGAGAGAAATAGAGAGCAGAGAGAGAGTCAAATTAAACCAAATAAGTCTTGCTCACACATGCATTCGCATATATTTATATAGAGGGAGAGAGAGAGAGAGAGAGAGAGAGAGAGAGAGAGAGAGAGAGAGAGAGAGAGAGAGAGTCAAATGAGCACAGGTAACTCTTGTTCACACACATATTCGCATATATATATATATATATATATATATATATATATATATATATTTATATATATATACATATATATATATATATATATATATATAAACCAGATACATATAAATAAACATATACATGTGTATATGTATAGACGTTTATAAAAACTGCTTCGGAACGAGCAGCAATGCCTTCAAGAGGACCTTTATCAGATGATGACACTAGGGTCAGGCCTGATTTGGGGGCCTAAGTATCGTTATCACTGACCTTGGAAGCCCCAGCAGTACCTTACAATACCATTGGGGATTGTTCTTTTTCCCTTTCAGAGCGGGAATGCCAGATCCTTGCAGATGCAGTCTCTGTCCGATCTTGGATCTTATTAATATATTTCCTTCTCATCTTACATATAAACTTAGATGAATGTCACACGCATGCATGCATATACACTCAGACAGATATGAATATAATCTATGTGGATATGTATCCACGCTTGTGCATGTACAAGTTTAGAAACAGAAAGAAACCAGACGCGTGTTTCATAGTAGATTCATTTTTCAAGTCCGGTGAATGATATTTAGCATTATTCTAATTATCCTCTTATTGTATAAAAACAATTCCTAAATAAAGTAATATTATTGATATTATATATATATATATTTGTGTATGTGTGTGTTTGTTTGCACTCACACAAGCATGTGTACACATGTGTATGCACATGTACGTGCACGTGTGAATATATTGATTAACATATAGATATATGGAAAGACAGATTTACAAAGTTTTTCTTCATCTGTCGCTTGGGCGCAAAAGTTAGCGGAAAAAAATGTTCGCTAATGTTCCAAGTTGTAATAAACCGTCAGCCTGCCCGTAAAATCAGCATATGAAATGATTACCCAATTACTGATACTGATCACTGTGGTCAGTGGACAAATCCCAACGATTTCGCCTACTAAGCATACGTCATATACACACACATATTTGAAACCATTGACCATAACTATTCTACACGCTGCACCTCTCTATAATGGGCGTTGCAGAGCCAATAGTCCATGAATTTCTCTAGTTCGTTTCTCTATCTTGTATTCTGCCGGCTTCGAAAATGTTGAAGCTTTCAATCCTTTAGTTCCAGTGGTTTGGCTTGTACACGTGACACATAGATAGGTAGATAGATAGATAGATAGATAGATAGATAGATTGAGAGATATGGACAGGGGTAGATAGATAGATTGAGAGATATGGACAGGGGTAGATAGATAGATAGATAGATAGATATAGATAGATAGATAGATTGAGAGATATGGATGGGGGTAGATAGATAGATTGATAGATAGATAGATTGATAGATAGATAGATAGATAGATAGATAGATTGAGAGATATGGATGGGGGTAGATCGATAGATAGATAGATAGATAGATTGAGAGATATGGACTGGGGTAAATAGATAGATCGATAGATAGATAGATAGATTGAGAGATATGGACAGGGGTAGATAGATAGATAGATAGATAGATAGATAGATTGAGAGATATGGACAGGGGTAAATAGATATATAGATAGATAGATAGATAGATAGATTGAGAGATATGGACAGGGGTAAATAGATAGATAGGTAGATAGATAGATAGATAGATTGATAGATAGAGAGATAGATAGATAGATAACCAGAATTGAAAATTGAAGAAGCCTATGTTGACATTTCTGACGTTTTTTTTTGTGGTTATTTCATTTTTTAAAAATAATTCTAATGTTGAGAAAATTTTAATTTCATTATGGTATGTCAAAAGTATTTTAATTTTTTTACGGACCTTTGTCCCAAAACTCATTTCATGTGCAAATCAAAATATTATCTATGATGTCACTATATATTTATCACAACATTATCAATGATAACCAGTTTCACCTTTGTTCCAGATCTTCAATGCACGGAAGGAGAGGATCATGTTTAGCTTCACATGGAAGGATCACATAACAACACAGTATAATCGAAAAACAACAAAAAAACAAAAAAAACAAAGCAAAAACAGGAATCAGAGATACCGTATAATCCATTAGCAAACTAACAAGGCAATGGGCTGGTCATGTAGCAAGAATTTTAAACAACAGCTGGAAATCACGACTCACAATTTAGAGCCCCAGAGATCATATACAAAATTGTGGCCGGCGAGAAATATGATAGCCCTGACGAAGTTTAGAAAATATTGGCTCCGTGACGTAAAAATCTGGCGAATCTTGGGAGAGGTCTATGTCCAACGACGGACGCTGAAAGGCTAATGATTTTAAACTGGGCCTCGAAGCTATTCAAGCTGTTCGCAGAATTCGGAGAGTAGAAGGTAATGGAACCATCGTACTGTCTAAAACGGGTTGAAGCCTTTTAAGGGGGATGACTTGTCCCTTGAAGTGAAGCCAGGGAGTGGACAACCATCAGTTGTCGATTATGATGATTGGAACAGGGTGAGGAAAACCCGACCACCAGCACAAAAAAACTTTTTGGAATGCTAGGATCCTCGGAAGATAACATATGTAGTGGAGCTTTGCATAGGCTTCATAAACACATACAGGAGTTTGCAATAGATTTAAGAAACGAAAATACTTCTGATACACCCAATCATTTATGTTAAAGACGAAAGTATACAAATCAATTCAAATGATTGACACTTTGGTACGGAAAGGGGGCCCTACCGAATGTTTCCGACTATTTACGTCAATGATAGCCGAAAAACTTCCCGTCGCAAAATAAAAAAAAAATCAAATTTTTCTTGAAATCTAATTTGATCATTTAATTTGATTTTTTTTCTTTTTGATGAATCTTTTTCACTCTGACAAAACTGAGGTTGTTCTGAGTTTTATGGCCGTCACTGAACCATGTGGCTGAGCCCTCTCGTTTTAATTCTAATCTTAATTCTTTCTTGAATTCTAATTTAATTTGATTTTTTTAATATTGATTTTTCATTCATTTAGAAATTATTTTTTTTTTTAATTTTACAAAAACAAAAGTTTTCTTACGAATATTCATTGCCACCACTTGATAGGGCATTCTCTGTTTTCAATTTAACATTTAACCCATTCCACTCAATTTTACACTGCGAAACAATCAAAAATCCTTCATCATTAGTTTAACACTCCTTTATCAGAAATGGAAGATATTAAAAAAAAAAAAAATAGAAAAAGAAAAAAAAAGAGAGAAATTAATGAATTTGACGAAATTCTTTTCGCAACGGAAAATTTTCTGCCGATCACTGACGTAAAATGTCGGAAGCTTTTTCCTGTAAGAAACCCACTCGTACGATAGTGCCAAATGATTTAATCGTCTGGACTGATGGTAAAACTGTTCTAACTCGCATAATCGATCAATATTTAAACTACTGCCAACATAAAACCTTGTGAAAATAAGAAAATAAATCCCCTTGCAAGGAAGACGCTCACTACAACATGGTGTTAAGCAAGGACGCCCCACAGCAAGTTCGTAGGTATAGTGTGTTTGATCATTACAGGTTGTGCTTCTATTAAGAAAAACACTAGTTTTTTTTCGATCAGTCCAAAATTTCTGATATTTTGCAATTGTGTCCATTTTTCCTTCTGATTCCAATTATGAATTTGGTAATACGTACGAGAAGGGAACATTAATTCTACTCTAATAAGGAAAGAAGAAAATTGCGATTTGTTGATGAAGTGAAAAATAAAATGAATGTTTATAGTTATAATATTGATTCGGGGTAAGTATCTTACAAACCGTCAAACTAAACTGTTGCCAAAGCTGTCCACATAAGTTTCTTCAGTTTTCTAGTCGGTTCTGCTTATTGGCTAGTTGTATATGTATGACCATGCACACAGGCCGCACCAATGGATATAGTAATGATTTTAAGTGAATAACCTGTATGTGCTTCCATAATGCGAAATGGGCAACATTTACAGTATCGTTTAGTTTAGGATACTAAACTCAAAGATCAACCAAAAAACGATATCATTACTCAATCACGGTTATATTTTTACAAACTGTCGGAAAACTACCACTAAAACAGTCCACATTGGTTTCTTCAGTTTTCAAGTTGGTCTAGCAGGCTGTCTATATATGTATGTATCACGCGTACTGATCGCACCAATAGAGCTAGAAGGTTGGAAATTTAAACATGTACATCTTATGTCAACAAAAAAATTCTCTAAATAGATTTTTAGTTGGGGATTCAATTTGCTATCTAAGTGTATGCTATATTGGCCCCTTAGTATGTGTCCAACAGTGCTAAATAAAAAATGGTATTTTTTAGTGGTCACTGCCAAACATAAGGCGGTTGACGTAACTTTAATCATGCCTCTTTCAATTTACTTAGTTGATCTCTCAAAACTCAGCATGCTGACAAAAGATGTTGGTCATGTGAAGGTTTATATTGAGTGACTAACTAGACCTATCTTTCATCTTATTTATATTTCTTTTTTGTCGCTCTCTAGTCGTTATTCTACGACCGTTAAGTAAGAACCATGAATCGAGAAGACTTACATCTAGTACTACTGGCGTATAAAACACAGAATCAAGATGGTGGCGTATTGGGTATCGGAAAATGAAAGAATATTGCTATATGGCTTATTTTAACGAAAATTGCTTGTAAAGCCTAGGTGACCTAATCGGTAAGGTACTGTCACCATAAAATCATGCCACTAACGATAAGGGATTCAAGTTCAAATCGTACTGAGGGTCTTATTCTGATGCTTATTTAAAGGCCGTCGGATGAATACCTGCAAGTTGCAATGAAGAAGAGAGCCTTTTTATGAGCTCTCAGAGCAGAGATTTTGTGATTTATGCAAGCTGTTCCCTCCGCTCAGATAGTGTGAACTCTTCAATAGGACGAGTTTCCTTGTACACTGGGCAACTAATTAAGTACATTCTAATCTGTGCGAATAAGGTGGAGGTGGACTTGCATCCTGCCAAAGGTTCGGTAATAAAAGCTTTTAGGAATAAAGTCCTGGTCTCGACCAGACTTGAGACTTGCTAGAATCATTAAGCTAATGAATGCAATTGAAACTGGTACTTCATCACCGGCCTCCAGTTGTCTCGTAAAAGACGGGAGTCTTTACCGCTACCTGCTCTCCTTATATAGTTATATGCACATTTTGAAAATTGCACGTTCTAAAGGTGGAAATAAGTCAAAGACATCGTGACAATTTTAGATTAAGCATGAAAGGAACCGTAATAAATAATGATGAGGTTTCTTTTTCTTATTGTAAATTATGAATTCACCTGTAATGCATTAAGGAGCTGAAATTCTGCAAGGTTTTAGCGGAATTCCGACCCAGCAACACTTCGTGCTACCTGTTTCCTTCCTTATAGACACGCTTTGAAAGGATGCCCCATAAGTTCTGAACAGGACTACCATTTGGATATTTTTCGAACCAGTCCAAAGCTGCGGTTCCCTTGCATTCAAACTATTCCTTGTTGACCTTAGCGTTGTTAAAAGCTGTATTATACCGGTGGAATACCAATTTCTTTTGCAATGTCGGTCAGCAAATAAGACAATGCTTTTCTCTAACTTCTCTATGTAACATTGAACGTTTTGCTTTACTTCCATCACCAATAATTAAACTTTACCTTTGAAAAAGCTCCGAAACAGATTCCATCGGTAGCTTCTAAATTGGACTTCTCCTCCTCAGAGAACACCACCATCTTCCAATGTCCCTCGGTTAAATTAACTTCTTCCTTAGTTCAACCAGGATTTTCTTGCGAGCATCTGTCAAAATGGTGCCTTCTTTTCTGGACTGAAACACAAGTTTGTTCAATTGATGAAAAACTTGCCGGATCCTGCTTGCTGTAACATAAAAATAGAGTTTATTCTGGAGGCCCTACGAGAACAATTCACTCCTCAATGCCTCTCTAAGAAGTCTACAGAAGTCAGTCAATTCGACGATGTCAGCCTGCAGGAGTCAATTTGAGATCTGTTCAATTTAGCTCAAGTAATAAATAGCTCTAATACTGGAATAGCAGTAATACTGTTGTTCTCCTTTGAGAACAATTCACTTCTCAATGCCTCTCGGTAAAGACGACAACGGCTTACAGGGATCAAGTTGGGTGAATCTCCTACTAGTTTCTCAGTGCTATACATTACTGAATGGTTAATAGTATTTCAGACCTAATAATAAATAGCTCTATTACTAAAATAGTTCTAATACTGTTGTTCTCTTGATGGAAAGCCAACGTTGTGTCTTTTCTTCTTCGGTGAGATTTCATATTAACCATGGGGGTGCCGTGAACTTGGTTTTATATTACCAATGCACTGTTCAGATTACCTTCCTCTCTGATTTAGCTTACATGATGAATTCTAATGCTTACAACGAATGATTCGTTTATTGAATAAACGTTAACCCTGACCTTGACCATTAAGATTTTTGTCAGCTATTAAAGTCACTGTCTGCTACTTGATTCTAAGTCTTTTCCACATGCCAATTTAAAAATAATCTAAATAACGTGGGGAATAGGTTGAAATCATTTTCAAGCTACCCCGGGTTTAAGTAAACCTGAATGGATGATAAATAAGTAAATATATACATAAATGAATACATCTATATGATTACCTCTCAAAAAACATATCCATCTATCAATCAACACACACATATATATATATATATATATATATATATATATATATATATATATATATATATATATATATATATATATATATATATATATATATATATATATATATATATATATATATATATTGAGGTAAGCAATAACTGGTTCTCTTGCATTCAAACAATTCTTTGCTGACCTTGGCGTTGTTAAACGCTGTTTTTCTGCTAAAATACAAAATTCTTCCACAATGGCGGTCAGCAAATAGGACCATGCTTTTTAACCTTTCTATACAACACTGAATGTATATATATATATATATATATATATATATATATATATATATATATATATATATATATATATATATATATATATGTCTGTCTGTCTGTCTGTCTATTTGTATCAATCATATTATATCTATTCATATATATTTCTTTTCAGCATCTATCGATTTGTCAGTTCGGGTCCATCTATTTATCTGTCAGTTCATATCTATCTATCTATCTATCTATCTATCTCTCATGTTATATCTCTCTGTATGATTTGTTTTACGCAATATCTCCTTGACTTTCTATTTTCTTTAGGCCCTATCAGGTGAGTCAGATTCGCCGGATGAGGCCCAGAGAGGGCAGAAACATAAACTCCCAGCTCTACTCTAAAACAACTTGACTTTCGAACTATAAAGTTGAATGTATCGAGCCCTCCATGAAATAAATCCATCACACATCAGACATATATATATAGCTTTATATTATGCTATATTGCTAACTTGATCTGTACCATATATATATATGTGTGTATATACACACACACACTCACACGCATATATATATATATATATATATATATATATATATATATATATATATATATATACGAGAGATAGATAGATAATTATATATTAGAAGACATGGAAACAAATTGATGGTCGTGAACAGATAGATTTGGGTAGATTTGAATGAACGGATTGACAGATAACGAATAGACATAGATTAAAATTGATAATTATGAATAGACATATATATATACATATATATATATATATATATATATATATATATATATATATATATATATATATATATATATATATATGTATGTATATGGATTTGAATTAACAAATATATATAAATTGACGGATAAATAGGTAGGTAGACACGAATAGACAGATAGATATTGATAAATCGAAAGATAGATAAATAAATGTGGATATAGATAGATTAGAATAGATAGACATCGATAGAAAGAGACAGAGATAGATATAATTAGACATAGATCAATGGATATGTATCTATCAATATTCATGAGTCCTTAACGATCTCAATTAGTCATATTTGTGAGAACTTAAGGGCAGAATTATTTCTCCCCACTCAATTTTCTCAAGTTCGCCTTCTATTGTACTAAGCCGAGCTTCCTAAAGATCAGAAAGCCTGCTGCTGTAATTTGCGAAGTACCACATCATGGGATCAAGATAAAAACATTTAAAAAGAAGAGAAAAACAAAACAAAACAAAAAACTACGACAACAAAAACTAATAAAAACGAAAGAGAACGAGAATATACTTGAAGAAATGTTTATAAATCATATTCGTAAAAGAATCCTGAAACATGTCTATCTATCTATCTATCTATCTATCTATCTATCTATCTACCTATCTATCTATCTATCTATCAATTTTTTTTAATAGAGAAATTAATATAATGTTGGCAATGTTGATTATGGCAGAAAATATATAATTTCATAAGCATCCCCATGAACGCCTCAGAGAAACCACACACACACACACACACACACACACGCACACACACACACACACAAATACATCAATTCAAATGTACATAAAATCAAAATGATAAATTAGTGCTCGAATCTTTGAATATTTTCACAAGCTCAGATTGATATTATAATTATTTTTCGAACCATCGATTTATACAGCCGTTTAGAGAATATAGAATAAAGCATTTTTATAATATTCGTCTTTTCAGTAAATCAAATTCCAAAAGGCCTAAAATTGTGCTATATTTCTTATCAGTTCCAAGATATATACATACAAACCGTGCCTCAAATCAAACTTTTATTCCAACCGAAGATTTTTACTGCAACTTTTATATTGTATATATATATATATATATATATATATATATATATATATATATATATATAATTTAAAAAAAACATAAATTTATATTTTTTTGTTCAAATCTAACGATCTATCCTAATGAAATCGGACATTGTTTATCTATGAGATGAATATTTGTTGATTCGTGAGACGTGTCAGTTTGGCTCAGTCGGTAAGAGAGCCGGCTACCAATCACTCGGCTGTGTTTTCACGTCATGGTAGGGGAAAGTAAATTTCATCAATGTATTCACGCGTAATCCTAACGTGAATTTTAGCAGATATGTGAAGCTTTTCAATTAAGCTCTGTCGGTTAGAGACACGACTAATAATCATTTGATCGTGACCTCAAATCACGGTAGGAGTTGCCCTAAATGTGGTGAGGATTGTTCTTGTTCCAGTAGGAAAACAAAATAAACTCTTGTTTTGGGCTGGAGCTAGATAAGATTGATACTTATATTTGTATATTTATACACCCTTAGATTGGTAACAGTATTTTTGCATCACTGACTTATTAAAGAGTATTTAAAAATAAAGCATTTTTGTGATAATTGTCTTTTCCTGTAAATCAAATTTTAAATTGAAACTCGGTATTTTGAAACATATGCTCACCTCGATACAATGCAAATAAAACGTATATTTAACCAAAAATAGATTTATTCTATATAAAAGATAAAAAGGAAAACCTTTTGCAAGTAAAGTATGTAAAAAAAAATAATTACGAAAAATAATCAAGAAGGCACGAAATGACTTCCCGAGAGAAGAAAGAATTGATAGAAAATGATTTTCTTGATTTACTGTTGCAGTGATTCCGAGAGAAGAGTGATCAAACTGATTGAATTAATGAATCAAACCGGCGATCGATAGGTAGCTGCTTCAGCGTAGCGTAACTCTTACCATTGAGCTGGATAGCAGCCGGTAATACAAAGGGCTAAATGACTGCTTCAGTTATAAATTCTCGGCAGCCGTTTAGCTCAATGGTAAGAGCAGAATGACTAATAACTATATGACAAACTACGGACTTATCCACATACACACACACACACGCACGCGCACACACACACACACACACATACACAAACACACACACACACACATATACATGTATATAGTTTAGCCTAATGTTAAGCCTAAGTCTAATAAATTAATGGGATACATACCTCAGTTGATTCTTTATCTATCTATATTAATCTATCTATATCATTCTGTTCATGTCTATCTATTTATCTCACTGTTCATTATCTATCTATCTATCTATCTATCTATTTTAGTTTGTTCGTATCTATCTATCTATCTATCTATCTATCTATCTACCTATCTATCTATCTGTCTATCTATCTATCTTAGTTCGTATCTATCTATCTATCTATCTATCTATCTATCTATCTATCTATCTATTTTGGTCTGTTCGTATCTATCTATCTATCTATCTATCTATCTATCTATGAAATACGACCCTAAAAATGAGCTTGAAGAGCCAACTGACTTCCTGAAATAAGTTGATAGAATAAAAACAATGATAGAAAAATTTACCTTTTCCGGTTGCAATGATTTCCTAAGATGTAGAGATGTGTGAAGCGTAAATAAATTGATGAATGGTTCCATCTATCTATTCAGGGTTCCCAAAACATATTGTAACTCCATCTCTCAAGAGGAATGTCTGCAAAACATTTATGAATACTTGGTCTGATATAAGGCCACGGGGCTTGTCACCTAGTGAGAATCGAAAATACGGCTGCTGTCATATTCTACGAGACTAATTTGCTAAACATTGTACCACTGTGAGACGCTCATTCAGTAATAAGTACTGCACTAAGCTACAAGTACGGGACACCCAGTGATAATCTAACTTATATAGGTAATGGTTCTGGAGGCAACATTGCCGATCACTCTGTTGAGGGCTTGAAAAAAGTTTTGCTGTGAGGATTCCGAAAATTTTGTCAAAATTTTAAGAATGTAATTGAGAAGTTGTTCTAAATGTTGACAAACACGTATGCTTTTCATAGAAATGGATTATAAATACTTGTGACTGTCTTTGTATATGTGAAGTCATACATAAAATTAAACCCTACACACACACACACTCACACACACACACACACACACACACATATATATATATATATATATATATATATATATATATTAGGTAACCTACGTAAGTAAGCCCTGTTTCAGAAAATCAAATGATGTGTAGAATAACATGATATCCGTGTTTTATACATGATGATGATACCCTATATGAAATAACAAACTACTCAGATGCTATATATTAAAACATAGCTGAAATGGAGGTGGTGTTCTATCAATGATGCTGGGATGCCATCTTAATATATCTGTTTCTTTTTTAAATCCCCGAAACGGTTACATAGTAAACAACTGATGATCCCAACAAGAGAAAATTTACACAATGTACCTTAATAACAAAGTATGTGTAAAACAGGAAAAAAACACTGAAGGAAATTTTATAAATTGTATTGATAGACATTGGGAAATAAGTGACTGAAGTGATACAAAAAAATTTGAAAAAGTTTTTAATGATTAATGTTTAAAGCTGTAGAGCTTTCCAGACTATATACATATGTATATATATATATATATATATATATATATATATATATATATATACGTGTGTGTATGTACGTGTGTGTGTGTGTGTGTGTATAAAGAGATGTCTAACATAAGAAAGTTGCAGGCCAAAAATTCGGAAATTGTCAATCAGAAATGTTACTTACCCTAAAACCACATTCTGCAGTTTCCTTTGACGGAGTCCACTTCAGAACGCACGCTGACTTAACTTCATAAGATATATACGTATATTTATCTATCTACAACCTTAGGGAAGATCCAGGTCTAAAAATGGACTTTAAAAGGCTAATATATATATATATATATCTATATATATATATCTATATATATATATATATATATATATATATATATATATATATATATATATATAGATATATATATGTGTGTGTGTGTGTATGTGTGTGTGTGTGTGTGTGTGTGTGTTGGTGTGATTTTAGAAGCCTGAGGGGATACAAAGAGATTATTCCTGGATGAGATATGATCTAACTTCCTATCATTTCTATTATTATGACGACGTTTCGGTCAACACGGTCCTTGATGAGAGAATACATCGATTGAATATGCATAGAGAGGCGTATAAAAATGCATATGCATCTACACACAC
>OY735230.1:7390916-7400916 GCA_963457665.1 Thysanoteuthis rhombus
ATGTGTGTGTGTGTGTGTGTGTGAGTGTGTGTGTGTGTATGTGTGTATGTGAATGACTTTATAAATTTATATATCTACGTCATACCTATACACTCACACGTGTATACACAAACAGACATTCTTGTGTGCGAACACACACACACACTCGCCCATAAACGGAAAGATTCTGTGTATTTTCTACTTTTTTCATTGTTTATCAAGTAGAATAAAATGCAATATCAATCATATAATACTTATGAACATTATTATAAAATACCTCTACCAAATAACTTTCAAATATACTAATATATATACTATCTTATAATGGTGTGCCTCCAATATTCCGTTCAGTTTATCAAATGAGGATAATGACATTTTTTTTTGTTTTCGACCTAACGTTCATTGAACAACCTATTCAGGACAGGACAATTTTTCTTGGAATAATGACACGAGTGATCTGTCCTTATTCCAAACAAAATCAACGATTATTATTGACCTATCGTATCCGACAAAGATGGCCCCCACCCCTTTAGAAAAGCCTTCGACGGCAACAAACTCCTGAGAAATACAGATTTCTAACACCATTTGCAATCAACAACTTTTTCGGGGACTGAAAATCGGCCCATTCGAAATAAGACTGAGGGATGCGTATGTTTCAAGTGATTGCCAAGATGCCCCCCACCACAGTTTTGATGGTCAGAAATAGACCTATTGATCATCTGAAGATAGCCATAGATTTCAACCGGCGAAAATTCGTGTTGAAGAAATTAACCAAGAAGAGGAGAAAACTCTGCACTAAACTTAACGTAACATATTTAGCGTTTCCTTCCCCTGTTTCACACCGTCTTCCGAGCAACTTCTTCATTCTATCCTCCCTGAATCCAAAAAAAAAAAATCATTTCTGCATGCCTTGTGCAATTTTCTGAGTAAATGAAATTTTTTTCGTTAAGAGCATTATGTAAAGGTCAGATTAAATAATAATCCCAAAGTTGCAATATCTGATATATATATATATATATATATATATATATATATATATATATATATATATATATATATATATATGTGTGTGTGTGTGTGTGTGTGTGTGTATGTGGAATCTTCTAAGTCAAGCAGTAACAAAGTTTGCTTAGTCACCAATGAAAATATAAAGTGAAAAATTGTGTTGCCCTGATGAAATACAAAGCCCTTTCTATAAACTAATTCCTGAAACTTTCCATCGATTTCTGCCTGGTGCGCTACTTGTTCAAATTAATCAATGGTTTCCCTGTGAGGAGTTTATAGAAGAGGACTTTCTTACAATCCCACCTTGTATATAGTATCATCTTCTTCGGACGAAGATTGATATTCGGTACAGTTAGTGGTGATTCAAGTCGCTTACAGCACAACCCTTGCAATCCATGTTCCACTTTTAATGACTTGGAAATACGACCCAGTCGGTTTTTTTCTTTTGGTCTACTTATATGGAAGCCAAACACCAAAGTGACTAACATAACCAAAGTAGTGCAAATTATTCTCTACGATTGATAGAATCCTTTGAGTCTGTTGGATAATTCTTTTAATGATAATGATTCTCAAGCCATGTCCATTATACATCATATAATATTTATCATATAATATCAATCATATTATATCTATCATATAATACTTATGAACATGATAGTAACCTCAATTGGTCTACCCGATCGTAGAGTAGAATTTTAACATTTCTTTAAATAAAAAAATCATCATCATCACCGCCGCTGCAACCAACAGAAGCAGCATTCGTGGTCCTTTGTTTGACAAAAGCCGCTTCCAACCCCCGTGATAATTGTTTTTTGGGGGGGATGGGGGGGGGCGGCTGCTAATTGAGCACACCCGTACTGCTATTTTCTGGTGAATTGGTTTTGAATTCAGAGATGTCGTTCTCATAGACTGGTTGCCTACCCAAGGCAAGAGAATCTAGCCTGTCCTGCCATTTTACCCATAAATGGAGGGGCGAAACAGATTCGTACCTTCCCAAAGAGAATTAATGCAAAGTGGACGTCTCCAGCCTTGGTCAGATATTGAACTCGTCTCGCCGATTACCATTGTCGGCGCCAGTATCCGTTACACCACTTAAAAAATCATGATATGCCAAAAACAATGCTTGTTTATATGAATTTATGTTAGAATCAATAAGGAGGAATACGTTAATTTTGACAGGACTTTCTCTTGAGAAAATGCACACTTACATGACAGCTGTCACAATACAACGAAAGGTGATCTTTTTGAATGAGGTTAATTACCACAAAACGCTCCTCATCTAACGTCAAACGCAGAACAATCTATTTGGACAACGTAATACTTACATAGTAATGATTTTATCCTTTACAATATTTTAACAATATTTGAATATCACGTGTCCACAAAACTCAAATCATCTAAATTTGTCTAAATTATGGGGACTATTGTTTTTACTATTATTTCTTGGCACTTATGAACATAATGAAAATACGTTTAGAATGTTTCCGTAACATAAATGATACAAAATTTAAAAGAAATTCATTAAAAAATATAGCAAATGATTGATATATGTATCTCACATGGATGAATTACCGTGGAATCTTATTATCTAGAATTCTCCCCCCCCCAAGGAAATTTTTCAAATGAATTTCTTTAGAAAAAATCTTTTTATGTAAATTTCTCTAAAAAGATCTTTTTATCTGAAAGTCTCTAAAAAAGAACTTTCTACTCAAATTTCTCTGAACAAAAGATTTTTGATCGAACATTCTCTGAAAGAAGATCTTTTTATTTAAATTTCTCTAAAAAAGATCATTTTATCTGAAATTCTCTAAACAAAGGAATTTCTAAATTTTTAAATTTCTCTAAAAAGAGGATGTTTTTATCTGAAATTCTCTGAAAAATGCCTTTTATCTAAATTTCTCTCAAAAGAATTCTTTTCATCAAAATTTCTCCAAAGAAAAGAAAAACCAACTTTTCACATAAATTCCCCCCCCCCCCAATCTTTCCACCTAAAATACCAGAAAAAAAGATCTTTCCATCCAAATTGCTCTAAAATTCTTCTAAAAAAAATTTTCTATAAAAAAATTCGCTGAAAAAATTTTTTCAACTGAATTTCTATGAAAAAAGATCTTTTTATTTAATTTTCTCTGTAAGAAAGATCTTCTAACAAAAATTTCTCTTATTTTTTCATCTAAATTCCTCTAAAAAAATCTTTCTAGAAAAAGATCTTTTTCATCAGAGATTCTCTTCAAAAGAGGTCTTTCTGTCTTGATTTATCTAAAGAAAGGATATTTTTATCTAAAATTCCCTAGCAAAAAAAGATCTATTGATGTAAATTCTTTGAAAACAAGATTTTTTTAATATGAATCTCAAAGAATTGTTTATCTAATTCCCCCCGAATCTTTTTCTATCTAAAAATCTCTAAAAAAAATATCTTTTTATCTAAAACTCTCTTTAAAAAAAAGTCCTTTTTGTCTTCAATTCTTAAAAAAAAGATTTTTTCATGTATATTTCTCCAAAAAAGTTCTTTTTATCCCCGAAAAGAGATCTTTTATCTAAAGTCCCTTGAAGAAAAGATCTTTTTTTGCTAATTTTTCAAAAAAGAAATCTTTTTACCTAAAATTCCTTAAAAAAATATTTTTTTTATCAAAATTCCCCAGGAAAAGAAATTTCTCATCTTAAACTCCCCCCAAAAGGTCTTTTTATCCAAAATTCACAAAAAAGATCTTTTAATCAGAAATTCTCCCCAAAAAGATCTTTTTATGTAAATTTCTCAAAAAAAAGTTCTTTCGATTTGAATTTCTCTAAAAAAGATTCTTTTACCTGAATTTCTCAAAAAAAAAACTTTTTGTTTAAAATTCTCAAAAAAAAAAAAAGATCCTTTTCATCTAAGATTCTCCACGAAAAAGATTTTTTTTATCTAAATTTCTCTAAAAAATTATTTTTTGCATCGAAAATTCTCTAAAAAAGATCTTTTTAT
This sequence comes from Thysanoteuthis rhombus, assembly GCA_963457665.1. Lineage (NCBI taxonomy): Eukaryota > Metazoa > Mollusca > Cephalopoda > Oegopsida > Thysanoteuthidae > Thysanoteuthis > Thysanoteuthis major. The sequence continues at coordinate 7,394,860 of OY735230.1, forward strand.
CAGAAATTCTCGAAATAAGGTCCTTTTTATCTAAGATCATCTAAAAAAAAACTTTTTCCTCGAAGATTCTCTCCAAGAATGATCTTTTTATCTAAACTTCTCAAAAAAATTATTATTTTTATCTAAAATTCTCTAAAAAACATTTTTTCATCTAAATTTCTCTAAAAAAACCTTTCATCTAAATTTTTCCGAAGATCTTTTTACCTGAATTTCTCTAAAAAATGATTTTTTATCTAAAATTCCCTAAAAAGGTTTTCATCAAAATTTCTCCAAAATCCTTTCCATCTAAATTTCTTAAAATAAAGACTTTTCGATCAAAAATTTAAAAAAAAAATGATCTTTTTGACTCAATTCCTCAAAAAAAAGATCTTTTTTTATCTAAAATCCTCGAAATAAAGATTTCTTTGACTAAATGTTTTTAAAAAAAGACTTTACTTAAAATTCTGTAAAGAAAGTTCTTTTCATCTAAAGTAATCTAAAAAAGATCGTTTTATCTAAATTTCTCTAAAAATAAAAATTATTCTTTCATCTAAAATTCTTTAAAAAAATCTTTTTATCAGAATATCTTAGAAAAAAAATCTCTCCATCAAAATTCTCTAAATAAAAAATCTTTTCGTCTAAAATTCTCTAAAAAATATGCTTTTACCTGAATTTCTCTAAAAAAGATTTTTTTTATCTAAATTTCTCTAAAAAAAATGATTCTTTCATCTAAAATTCTCCAAAAAATCTTTTTATCGAAAATTCTCTAAGAAAAAATCTGGGCACTTCTGTCCCACTCACAGAAAAAACTTTGGAATATTGTCTTTTCTGATTACATCCTCTGTAAGATACACAGGAGCTCAATGTCTCCACATATTGTAATTTATTTTCTCAATAACATTGCCAGATTCTGGAATGATTCTTTCAAATATACAGCATTAGCAACACGTATCAATGCATATTTATTACCATCATGAAGAAGTAAGAATAAGAGAAAAAGGAAAAGAGAAAAGGGGAAAATTAGAGAAGGTGAGAGAATGAAAAATAGAGAAAAAAGAAAGAAAAAAGGAAAAGGAAGAATAAACGAAAATGTAAGAAAAGAAAAGAAAGACGAAGGAAAAGTTAATAAGAGTGTTGAAAATGAATGAATGAATAAATAAACGTCTGGTAAGTAACTCAATAGGAACCGTCATGCGGCCAATAGGGGGTGATCAATTAAAGAGGCACTAAAAGGGACCAGTCTTGCATAAACTTACATTGCAAATTGAACCTTTCAACCAAAAAATGTATTATTTTGGAGAATTGAAAAAAAACAAAAAACTTCTTTACTATACATAATAAGAATTAAATTTTGAAGTTTTCTGCTTTCTAGCTTTTTGGTGTAGCTTCTACGCGTGATACATACATAAGCCAGACCGGCTTGAAAACTGCAGAAACCTATTTTAACAGTTGATGACAGTTTGGGTTGACAGTCCCTAATACAGTAAGCCTGTAAATGTCTATACCAGAGCTTTCCAAACTTTCCGTTGGCGACACACTTTTTAGAGATAAGATTTTTTGCAACCCATGACTCAAGTTCTGTTAGCCAAGTGAAATTTATAATTCAGTTTGTCGTTTCCAGTGAAAGACATAAAATAATATTTGTAAAAGTTTATCAAATTTCACTTAATTTCGCGACACACCTAGAAATTATCGACAACGCACTAAAATGTCGCGACGCATAATTTGGAAAGTTCTAGTCCATATTCTTCAAAGTCTGACAAGCGAATTTTGAAAAATAGTCCAATTTTCCACTTGATTTCAACCTATTTTTCAAATACAGGGGACTCTTGTTGTAACGGTCCACGTTCTAACGGCACTATCTAATAACGCACACAATTTAACAGCAGTATTCAACAACACACGTATCATAACAGCACTATTTAATAACACAAGCGTTCTAACGGCACTATCTAATGAAACACGTGTTCTAACAGCACGTTTGTTTTTATATTCTCGCGAGACTATTGACAGCGATGATTTTCCCGAGCAAATCAAAAAGTTAATAATTTGTTTACTGTACTTAGAAAAAAATATAGATTTCATTTCGTAGTTTTTAATTTAGGTGTCGTATTTTAAACCCAACCATTATTAGGGGAAATTCGTTAAAATAGCGCCCAGAGAGGGTGCCGTAATAACTGGTCTACTTTGAATAACTAAATGAGAGAAAAGAAAAGATAGGTAATAAGACACGGTATCTGCTCAACCATTTTGTGCAGTAGGCCCCAAATTCTGCATCCCTATCCCGCCTCATTACTTTCAAAATAAAAGGTGCTTAATATGCTTCTCATCCGTGGCCCATTACATTAGGGCCAGTTACTGCGCTTCAGTGACGGAGCTACTAAATACACCTCTCTGAAATAGAGAGCGGGACAGGGGATGTAACTTATGGTTTCTTCATTACGCTGTTCAGAATATTGCCGCGTTTTACATTTCGCTTTCTTCGTCGAATATTTAGAGAACTTCTATATGCTAGTCAAACCGAGATACACACGCATTAGTTAACATAGATACGTAAATAAACATCCGCTCATCCTTACATACACACACACACACATATATATCTGTATTTATATATGTGTGTATACATGTACGTGTATACCAAGGTCAATGTTTACCTGAGTCTATTTCTCTCTTTTTCCGCATATTCATATATATATATATATATATATATATATATATATATATATATATATATATATATATATATATATATATATAATCATTTTTAACTCTTATTCCTGATTGTACGTCTTCCATTTATTCATTCATATTTGTATTTCTTAAAAATTCCTTGTTGAACGATTCCCCTTTGAAGAGGAAACTGGTGATCTTCTCTCTCCAGCTTCTTCATTACATAATACAAGATCATTTATTCGGCTTCCTGAAAATCAGAATTACCAGAAAACCGGCAATTTTTTCCAAAAAGTTGTAGTTCGCTGTTCGGCTGCTCTTTGTTCAAATTTCCGTGCCATGGTCAAATTGTCTTGTACTGAAGATAAGTGAATAATTTTCAAATAAACTGACCCTGATTTTGAAGTCGGTTGATCTTTCTTTGTTATAAAAAGTTTCACTTCCTACTTCGTTTTCTTTTCATATTTTTAGTGGATTGGAAAGATCTAACAGACCCTGTTTTAAAAGTGTATCCATTTGTATTTTTTTTGAATATTAGGATGTTCGGAAAATATTCACGTATTTCACTGCTATAAATTGTGAGCCAACCAACCAAGGCAAAGACCGAGGTTAAATGCTACAAAACGTCGTCTAGATTTAATCATCATCTTTTCTCACCGGTAGTGTCGATTATGGTATATAGTTCAGTTTAACCCCATTTGAAGAGAGAAATAGACGCAGAATTCTTTCGACGAGGAATAGAAAATTTGCCTTTCCTTTGGCATTCGTTTTTTCATCTCCTTTTGGAGAATACGTAATTTTCCGAATGCCCTAATACAATTTCGTTCTTTACTTGTTCATTTTATATTCAAAGCATATATTAAGCTTTGATCCAGAAATCTGGAGAATCAAGAAATCTGTGTTACTTCCAGTCGCAAGATTGCCGGAGAAATTATCCGGTACTTTACAGGCTAACCGGCTTGGTAGTCAACAAGTCAGAGTCATGTTTTAATCAACCCATCAAGAGACACCCCTTTGTAACTTCTACAATAGATCTGCACGCGTTGATGGAAAAGAAGAATGCAAACAAAAAGGAAAAAAATCTCTGGAAATAGATATCCCAAAATAAAGATCGTGTATAATAATATTCCCCGTTGAAATTTTGGGTGGGTTTCTTTTGTTTAACGTTGTTTTTCTCAATCAAACCAGAATCCTTTAAAAAATAAATGGATCTATTCGACACATGGAAGCACACCTTTGTCAATTAGCACATAAGAATATAGACATCATGAAAAAGTCAGATAAATATCATCATATGTGAATATATTTATGAATCAATATTCATACATATATAGTCTCGTAGTTGTATATATATATATATATATATATATATATATATATATATATATATATGAAATATTTTCATTTCTAATTATATATATAAAGGTTTTCAATGTTTAGCGTTTAAAGCTGTAAAGATTTCTAGACTATATATATGTGTGTGTGTGAAATATATTCCATAAGTATATATCAATCCAAAAACTCTTTCTAACAGTGGTCAATACTTGGAGTAGAGATAATATATCGATTGAATACATTGATTTGATCGATAAACAAATAATACCTTTTGATTTAACGCATTCATGCACACACATATGCGCATAATCATTCTGTCAGATCATATATATCCACAACTTGCTATACATATATGTGTGTGTGTGTTGGAATAAAGGATTCACTTTTTGTGCTGCTAGTAGAAATGATATCCGTAAAAGTGCTCTTCTCATATGTTTGGCTATGAGCTATGTTCCAACACCAGATATTGTATCACTGATTTGAATATATGTATATATGTATATATATATGTATATATATATGTATATATATATATGTATATACATATCTATCTATCTATCTATCTATCTATCTATCTATCTATATATATATATATATATATATATATATATATATATATATATATATATATGCTATAAACTCATTTGTTCCCATAAGTAGATAATTGAATTCATAAAAATAATTTATACTAAAAAAAACTTTTTAGTGTGAATCGAACAAAAATTAGACTTTACATAATTTTTTATTAACTTTAGGAATACGAACTTTACAAAAAATTATACTAAACGACAGACTTTTGACAAAGTTAAATCAAGATGGCTCTAAAAATAAGTGCTTAAGAGAAGATTTAGAAAAAAAAACTAACAGGCTTTTTAGCTCCTAGGCTTTACCGTTCTTGTTCTGCTTTACATCCAATGCTTGTGTATAAAAGATAGTCTGCCAACGTCAAAAGGTGCAATAGCCTGTTTGCAGTCATCATAAGTCTCTTAACGTCCATCGTTACTCATAGACCTTCACGAGGATTTGCCACAATACTTTATCGTGGGCGTCGCAGAGCCAGTTCTTTCAGAATTTGTCTAGTTCGTCTCTCCATCTGCTTGCCTCGATTGTGCATGTGATTTATGGGGATCCATGTTGCAAGTAGTGATGTCCATCGATTGTCTGCCATTCTTGCACCAATGCCAGCCACATGCCATTTAGATTTAAAAAAATAAATTCTATGATGTCTCAGGCTCCTGTTTCCTCCCGGATATATTGTGCTCTCTTGTGGTCTTTTCAGGCGAGGTTGAGCGTAATTCTTTCATGTGCACGTTGCATACTTCTCTGATTGCAGGTCTGTCTCTTGGTCTGCAGTAGGCAAGCGTAACCCCCCTTTTTAATGCCCTTTAGATTTGCCTCGAAGCTAACTTCTCATTGTGCATATTTGTAAGTTCTATTTTTACTCAACATGCTTTAATTGCATATGTGTATCATTGTGTTTAATATCAGTCAATTTGTAATACTGGTGTTCTGAAACCTGCACGTCTCTTTTGATTATAAATAAGTGTTTGCACTTTTATAAAAGCAAATATCTGTCTTTGTGTTTCTTTGAATGTATTTCTACTGATGTATTTGTATAAAAGTTTATATGAAAATTGCTCTAAAAATATAAGGATACATTTCTCTACAAACCACACTCCATTTCAATGGTGACCCAAGCTACAAAGAAATATTTTCCAGAGAATTCATCTTACAAAGTCAAAGAAAACCGTTGAAATATGTACCATTCTATTCTCTGCAAAAGTGCTTTAATACACACACACACACACACACACACACACATATATATATGTATATATATATGTATGTGTTTCTGTAGTATAAACCCGAATATTAATAATATGCAATGCAACACACACAGACACAGACACAGACACACACACACACACACACACTAACTCCTGTCTCTCTTTAATACAGTGTACTGTTTTGTGATCCCTCCATGTGATGTTGAACATGATTATCTCGTGTGGACGTTTCATGGTTTTCAGTTTGAAGGTCAATCCTCAGGTTAGGTTCCATGTTTCAGCT
>OY735230.1:7408416-7458416 GCA_963457665.1 Thysanoteuthis rhombus
GCTTCTACTCTTCTCTTCTTTGCATAATCGAATGTATTAATGATTCGATTCAATGTATTCCATTTACATTCTTCATTTGTGCATTGAGCGTATCTCTCATTTTTCACATCAAAATATTTGCATGTACTTTTTACTCCATTCGATATCAGCGTCCGTATTTGTACTTGGAGTGTATATTCTCTACACATCTCCCTTTCTCAACATTTCCAGTGGCGTCACCACTAATACCGAACTACGTGAAAGCAAAATGCTTTGTCTACAACCACATCTTCTCGCCACATCTCACCAACAGCTGTTATCTACTCTCTCCCATTCAATGTAAGGACAATAATCCCTTCATTTTCTAACCCAGCCTAATATAAAAGGAATAGTACAAGTAATATAAGTTTGATGCATGATATAAGATTTATTTGATGAAATGTGTAAAAGAATATGTGAACCATAACAATATGAATTGTAGTATTTATTTAATAAAATGAATGAATACGTATTTCTAATATTTTTCAAATCTATTCTTTGGACGAAGTATTGGAAATTATTAATGATTTTGACTAGTTCGTGCCTTCATCCTAACTTTCAGTTGCTTTTTATCACAATTTTAGATCAGACTGTAATTCTACGGCAACTATTGAACAGCACAATATAAGGAGTCAGGTTTAGGGTGTAAAATCAGCTCCCTTTAAACTATTAAGTCTCCTGTGACTGAATAGTTAAAGGTAGCCAGTTGCACACTTGACTGCTCGAGGGTGTGAGTACGCTAGGGTGGCTGGAGAGTGTGAGTACGATTTCTGCCATTGGCTTGCTCTTTGTATTCCGATTATGTTGTTTAATTGTTCCCTGAAATTACGATCCGATTTAAAGTTGTGATTAAAAAGCAACTGAGAGTTAGGATGAAGGCGAAAATCAGTCAAAATTAATAATAATCAATAAATATATGTGAACCATAACATAAAAAAGACAAGAACGACTATTTTTCTATCGGTAAAAACTCTGATGTTGTTATGATTATCGTTATCACTTTGTGGATTGAAGTAATTATATACCTTGAAAGTCCAAGTCTACCACATGATGAGAATTTTTTCTCGATCAAAAAATCAGCCTTTTCTCTTTTTTTGTAAAACAAGATTAGATTTATTGAAAAAAATGAAGTGTTGAGGGGAGATAATTCAGTACGTACTACAAGTGAAGAATTCTGCGTATGCTTGTGTTTGTGTGAGTGTATGCACCGTGATTACTCGACGATTGGTCACTCCACGAAGTTGACATTCGCCGGATTTATTTATTGAAAGCCAATGCAATGTTCAGTTTGGAGCTGTTGTACGGCATCTTCCTTAAATGCACCTTTGGAACAGAAACTAATCTAGCGGTAAAAAATGAACCCTCATCGAAAAATGTATGCTCCAAATCTCTCCATTTGCTGAAAATACCCCCTTTACCATTTCGAGATACTGGGGACGAATTTGCAGACCAGGGAACAGCTTATTCAAATCACACTTCACGCGAAGTTGTTTGTACCAAAATGTATCGAAAAAACAAATGTGTGCAAATAAACTTTGACAAGTGCCATCCGAACGTCGTTTAAGTATGTAAGTAAGAAAGGATAGTACTTTGTGGAAACATATTATGTTTGTTTGTTTCACAAGTTGTAAATGTCAGGGTATGTTTGCTTTCGTCGGGTGGGTGTATTTGATTCCACTGGTGTACTTTCGGTGTGTGTGTGTGTGTGTGTGTGTGTGTGTGTGTGTGTGTGTGTACCAAGACGGATATATTGTTAGCTGGATATAAAGAAACTGGGATCGGTTGACGGACAGACAGACAGACAGACAGATAGATAGATACATACATACATACATACATACATACGAATAGACCGATATAGATAGATAGATACATGCATACATACATACATATGAATAGACCAAGATAGATAGATAGATAGATATGAACGACGAGATAAATAGATAGACACGAACAGAATGAGATAGATTGTTACATATGAATAGACCGAGATAGATAGATAGATATTGTACAACATAGACAATTCCTTTAGCTTAGTAAGTAAAATTGAAAGACATCTTATTTTCGCCATTAACATGTTCTTTGTTTGGTTTCACTTTGGTCTGTAATCTTTTAGGAGACTCCATATCATCAGCATTTCCGATCTCTCATATTTTTTGGTAAGGAACTACTTTTGGTGAGTTTCTTATTCTTCCCGAGAATTGAAATTTTCTCTCATTTAAAAAAAAAAAAACAAAACAAAAAAAACAAAACAAAAAACAAATAAATAAATAGTAATCTGAAGGTGCAATGTCCGGTAAATACAGTGGATGAGTAAAAATTCCCTGGTCAACAAGAAACATTTTTGCATTGTCATCAAATAGACGTAAAGTCGAGCGTTATCTTGAGGAAATATCACACCCTTTCACTTGACTATTTTTGACGTACGCATTTCATCTATTACCGTTTTCTCATAATCTAATCGATAGCAGTACTTATTCGAATCTATATACTGCCTTCCAACCTCTCCATATACGCCAGTAGAGTCGAGAGGGTTCTCAACGGTTCGGGGGACAAAGACAGCACCTGGGGACAAAGACAGTGCCTGTATGCAGTTGCACTATATCCCAGAGGAGAGCAAAATTATTAATTAACAGACATTATAGAACAGAGGAAACTTTGCACTGCTTCACATCTGCGCCCCCCAGATTAAACCATCATCTCTTTTCCCCTTCCGCTAAGCCTCGGATATACACGGCGTCACCTTGTTTAGATTCGGTCAGATTATTGGTGGTTCATTTTGCTTGGTCAACAATCTGTTGCTTTTCACCTTATCAGAAAATATATGCCTCCTATCGCCGGTCACTAATTGTTTCAAAAACAAAATATGTTCATTACGTTCAACTATCGAATTGCATAACGTCAAGGATGTTTTTTCTTCGCTCAACTTATGTTGATATCACACATCAATGCGACAAACGAAACCAAGCTGGTGCGAATGATTTTCCACGCTTGCTTTATGATATTTGCAATATGTTGGCTATCTCCCACGTGCATAACGTTTGTTGTTCTCAAGTAATGCAGCCATTCGATCGCTATCAAGCTCAAATGTTTACCCGATCGTTCATCCATACACAGTGCCTTTGCAAAGAAAAACCCAAACAAACTCAGAAATCGTTTTTTATGAAAGAGTCACATTTTCACCTGACTAATATGCTATCAAGTATTGAACAAAAAAAAAAAGCCAGTTGTGAGCTCTAGGGTCAGACTATATACGAGACGCTAGCAGAGGTACCCCTCCACCAGGTTAGATATTTAAGCAGTAAAAAAGAAAGGACTAAAGCTCTCAGACTTATGAAAAATGTTGCCCTCAACTTTCGACCCCTTGAAAGAGGGGACTGTTTCCCTTCAATGTTGATCCCTTAAGGGAAAAGTTTCTCTTCGACTCATCAGAGGTCGAAGAAATTTTTTTTTCACTTTTGACCCCTTAAAGAGGGGCGATATATTTTTGACAGCATAAAGGGGGTTGTATCCTTTCACTTTGATCTCTGAAAGGTGAAGAGTTTTCCTTTAACTTTCGATCCCTTTGAGAACATATCAAATAAGAAGCTACACATTCGTAATGTACGTATACTGAACGGAAAATAAAGGTCCAGCTTAGAATAATAGTTGCATTGTAATTAGTACCGCCTCTAAAACGTTTTACTTCGAAACCTCTCTTTAGGTCCACTGGCTGAACTGCGCCGTTGTTTAGGTGGTTTCCGTAACGTGACATACAAACAGACGACACGTCTCACTTACGCATACACTGATATATAAATGAATCCTTCGCCGATAATCGAGGTGACGGAACAAAATTTAGAAAATTAATAACAAGAATGTCCCAAATTAGAATACCCATCACCACGACACATACATTAAGCCAACGTTGGCTGTCTCCAATTGTCCTCCTTACATTTGACTCGGATAAAATATGTCCTTTCGTTATCAGTTTTTTTTTTGTGATTGTCAGTCAATAGGGAAAATGTCACAATGCCTGAGCCTCGTTTCGGTCAGGTAGCCGTGTCATTTGAGTGGCACGCAACCGCCATATTATGAAAGTTGAGCATTTTATCGTTGGTAAAATCTACACCTTTGCTCTGGATAATCGCTGGGGGAAAAAGGGAAAAAAACAAAAATGATGAGATTTTGCATTTTATAAGCAGATGTTGTTTGCTAGACAATCTATAACAAACGGTAAATTCTCGTTATAACGGTATTCGTCCCAACGGCACTATTTAATGACAAATGCATTCTAACGGTATTTTTTGTGTGTCCTCGCAAAACTCCTGCCAGAGATTAAACCTTCCCCCAAACAAATTAGAAATGAATAATCTTTCTCCGAATTTTTGAGATGAGGTATTATCATTATTTCTATTAATGTTTGGACTATCCTCATCTTGGTTGTTTTCCATACAACGTTTCGGCCGTTATACGCTACGGCCTTCATCAACTATCATCTGGTAGGTGTGGGGGAAGTAACGAACCGAACCCTTTATTTAACCGAAGGGTATATAGACTGCACTCCCCTCTTAGCAGTAGTAGTATTTTCGAATTATTATCTTACACTGGGATTGAACCTAGAACCATTAGATTACTTGCAGTAATTCTGTCCGATTCTCTAACCACTACACCTACTAGATGATACCTGATGAAGGCCGTAGAGTGCAAGGGCCGAAACGTTGTATGGAAAACAACCAAGATGAGGATAGTCCAAATAATAATAGAGATGTAAATAATCTGCTTACCATATTTTCAATTTACATGCCGTATTTTCAATCCACCCGTCATAACGGACACTCAGTTATAACGGCACTCGTGAGGATGCCGTAATAACGGGAGTTTATCCTAAATTGAATAAACAGTCTTACGAGTTATCAATATTCGATAAACGCATTTGATAGCGTCTGGTCTGTAGATGTGGGATGACATCATGTGTTTATTCAATGATTTTGTTGGTTACCGGAGCAGCAAATTCATAGAATAAATGCTGAGTTTAGGCTGAAATGTTCCCCAATGTAATGGCTGAAATGGTGTATGAATCATCATTTCATCCTTATTGTCAAACTTCCGAACTGGAGTTGACTTTATTTCCATACCGTAACAACAAGATCAATCATCACAAATCAGGAATGTAAACTGATATGTAAAATTCCCAATACCCTACCTTGATTTGAACTCACGACTAAATGTCTTGCTGACTGAACGGTTAAAATGAAGAGTTCGGTTCGTTACTTTCCCACACCTACCAAGATGATACCTGATGAAGGCCGTAGAGTACAACGGCCGAAACGTTGTATGAAAAACAACCAAGATGAGGATGGTCCGAATATTGATAGAAATACTAAATTGACGAGTCTTATATATTAACGAAAATTTATCATACTGATACACACGGGCTTATTTCATTCCAATAAGTAAATAAATACATTTATATATATCTATAAAATTCAAAAAATCAATAAAGGTATGCGACACAAAAGTTGCAGTATTCATCTTCGGAATAAAAGTTAGATGGGAGTTCGATCCTGCAGTGAGACTTTTTTTTTAATTTTTATCACAAAAATCTTTCTTTCTTTCCTTCTCTTTTTTTCCTTCCTCAGTTTCCTTCCCTTCTTTGTTTCAAAGGTATTTTTTCTCTTTGTTTCTTTCAACTGCGACAAAAGGCGACAGCTCTATGAATTCCAGGAGATTTTTCGTTCAGAACAAAGTGAAATGGGTTAAAAGCGTTCATGAGAAAGGAACGATAGAGAAAAAGAAAAGAAGGAGAAAATATTTTTACGTTTTTCAAGTCATATAATTTTATTTTTTTTCTTAAATCAATTCTCGAAATAAGAAAAAAAATGTGAAGTAAGAAGAAGCTTTTTAGATTTAAAAAGCTAAAATATATTTTGAACATGATACAAACGAAAAAGTAAAAGTCTGTCAGTGTCCATTTTCAGGGAGTTTTTTTCAAATCTCTTAATGGCTTAACGTTTCTTTTTTCAAAACATTTATTGAACACAGTTTTTTTTTTTTTTTAAAAAATGCTGCCAAATGCTATCAAAAATTGTGTAAATAACATCACTGGTTTCGAAGAGAGCCTTAGCTTTTTTCTAGTATTTTTCAAATATCTTATTTCTTTTCTTCCTTTCAAAGAAATTCTCTCTTTCTCTCTTTCTTTCTTCTTATCTTCCAGAGACATTCTTTCTTCAAATTTGGATCTGCATAAGGATCTTGAAAATTATTTTTAAAAATATATCGGATATATTTTCCACTCAATATATATATATATATATATATATATATATATATATATATATATATATATATATATATTGCTTATCATATTTTCGTTGTCTAGGCCAAATGATACGTTCACCATGTAATAACGGGAGGACATTTCAAATACAGTTTCAAGTATCATAACGTATTTTTAATCATTTTTGTCTAATAATACATCCATTTCTTAATACTGATAATAATGATAATAATAATGATAATAATAAATATATATATATATACATATATACATACATATATATATATATATATATATATATATATATATATATATATACATATATATATATATATATATATATATATATATATATATATATATATATATATGTAATTGACTGTATACGGTGACCAAAAGAAATTAATATGCTTAGATAAAAATGGAAATAGGTTGATACTTGCAGATAAATAAAACAAATGCGTAAAACGGAAGGAAATGAAAAAGGATTCCAAGAGAAAAATGTAAGTAAAAAAAAAGTCGAAAAGTTGGCGAAGAACAAATAAGTTAATAAATAGAAATATTCTCTATAATATATATATATATATATATATATATATATATATATATATATATATATATATATATATACATATATATATATATATATATATATACATATATATATATATATATATATATATATATATATATATGACTCGCTGACGTGCGTTGGTCAATCGATTCCATCTAACATTGGACACGGGTTGGTGTGAGCGTGGTGAAGACATGTCAGTGCGAAAAATAAGCTCTTCGTATTAGCGTAGTTTTATGATCAGTAGAAAACGTGGACAGAGGAAAAGTCGAAAATCGGGATTCTCGTAAAAGCTACTGATATAATCTAGAAGTTTCACGCACGCACACACCCACACGGCAACACACACTCACACGCGCTCACACACACACACACACGTACACACACACACATACAAATATATCAATATATGTATAGCCAGTTCATGTCTTCCTTTGTAATATTCACAGTTTTCATACAATATATTGGACTATGACGGCATATATACATAGTTATTTTTGTATGTCCCTCTTTCTCTTCTTCCTCTCTCTCTCTCTCTCTCTCTCTCTATATATATATATATATATATATATATATATGTGAAAATGAAGAACACGTTTATTCTCTAACGGTCTGACAATAAATTCTGGGCCATATAATTCTATTGCCGGGTTGGAAGAATTCTTATTCACGCCTTTCAGCCATGAGACTTTTGGTCCCTGAAATTGAAACAAAATATATCGAAAGAGTTTTGGTTATTGCACCAATTCTTTTTGTTCCAGAATCTCGCACCTTCGTCGTTCAAGTGGAAGAGTTCTTTGTATTGGATACCTTTGTCATTAAACGTCTTGTCTTTCAACGCAAAGAAGCACAGCAAAACATGTCCGAATATGATAGCATTACCAATGTTCTCCCTAATTTTTAGTAGTTAGTGTTCTCACAAATTTTATGTTGTGTAAATATTTGTTCCTGGCACAAATATATGCGTTCACTTAATGTTTCTGCTTGTGTGATTATTTCCAGGTAGTCTTGGCACAGTTTATCTCTTAAAGATAATAAAACTGTATTGGCATATTTTAATACAGTTACGATTTTATTTCATACTTTGAACTACTTGGTTCAATTCGTTGTTCCATCAAATAACATTACTATTAGTATTTTCTATATCTGCGTAGAGCAGTGTTGAAATGAATTATTGAGATAACACCCAGCAATTCACAGGCAGGTTATTGTTATTATCATCATCATCATCATCATTATTATTATTATAATCATCATTATTATCATTATTATTATCATTATCATCATTATTATCATTATTATTATTATCATCATCATTATCATTATCATTATTATCAATTTTATTATCATCATTATTATCATTGTCATTATTGTTATTATTATTATTTTTATTATCATTATTATTATTATTATTATTATTATTATTATTATTATCATTATTATTATCATTATTATTAGCAGCAGCAGCAGAATTAGAAACTGTGAACCAGAACAGTTAACATAGGTTTCTTCATTCTCTAAGTTGGCCCGACTGTTTGGCTCGCTACGTATATATATATATATATATATATATATATATATATATATATATATATATATATGTATATCATACTTTCAAGTTGCACCAATGGAGCTAAAAGACTGAAAATTCAAACATATTCTCCTTAATGTGTAAAAAAAAATTTTTGGGTTTTTGAATATACCCACTTTGTTTTTTTGTGGGAGGTCAGTATATGATGTATATATTGATCCCTCACATTTTGCCCGCTTGTTTTTGGATAATTCAGACTTTTTGATGATCATTGCTCAAACAAGGTGTGAACAAAGTAACTTATTCAATTATCACGCCCTTTTCCAATCCTTTAATTGATCCCTTCAAAACAAGGCTCGCAACAAAAAGACATTGATTACGTAACGGTTTCTATTGTGTGACTAACCAAACTCATTCAACTCATTCATTACAACATTGTGTGTGTGTGTCTGTTTGCGTGCTCATATGTGTGTCTTCGTGTGGATAATTGAAAATACCTTTTTTTTAAAGCATACTTAATTACTTACATATTGATCAAGATAGACAACGTTCAAGCTTGTTCGTTTCATGGCGTGGAGATTGAGTACTAAAACGTTTTACCAAAATGGAAGTATCAAATAAAGTCTTTCAGTCTCGACAGGGAAGGTTTTTATCATATTGGATTCTGTCTGCTTCCTGTGACTAAAGACTTCGCCACCGCCCTTGGTGGGCAGGGTGGTGGTCGATTTCCGTCACTGGTTCAGTTTACATGTACAATACTTTCCAATCATCGCATGTCGGCTTCACGAGTAAATGGTGTCGCCACTGAACGTCTTTTTCTCTTTTTATTGCATTCTTGACTACAGCTTGTCTCGGCCTGAACTTGTCCAGTATTAACAGTACTTTTAAGTAACATATTCTTTTTTACTTAATTAATTTGAGACCCTTGTTTCCCTGGCGGTACTTATAAGTCCGATTTTTATTTTTCAATACCAGTGTAAACCTGAATGTTTCACATCATTCTATGTTAGTTGTCTTTACCTAACCTTCACGAACAAGAAAATCCCATTACCTTAAAAGGAAGGGTGTACAACCAATGTGTCCTCTTGATACCAGGAGATGGCAAGGTGTATTAGAGAAAAATAGGAGACAGAGATATCATAGAATCGATTAGCAATGGGCTGGCCATGTTGCAAGAATGTTAGAAAACTGTGAGACATTATGACTCACGCCGTTGATCCCCAGAGTCCATATGTGACACAGTGACTGGTAAAAAAAAAATAAGATAGATTGACCAACTAGACAAGTTTAGAATGTATTGGCAGCACGACGTCTATGATAGAGAGGTCTATCGAATCTTGAGGAAGGTTTAAGTCCAACAAAGGACGCAAAAATGCTGCTACTGATGATGGTGGTGATGCTGATGCTGATGATATCACCTTCAAGTATAAATTTAAAAAAGTATGATATCAAAAGATTTCCTAAAGTTGAATATTTCTAAAAAAAAAACCTTTGTTAGACTATACCAAGTTTGACAAATACTGAGATAAGTCAAAAATGGCCAATACTTTTGCCTATATGAATAGAGCATCAATAAACACAATACTTATTAGTGAGTGATAATACCAGTTGTTTCAACTCAATTCATCACCATGGTTGGTGATGAAATGCATCGGCGTCCGCTTCCATTTTCCCCAGGAAAAAAAAATTCCAGGATATATTCAGAATACATGCTGAAGACAACCCAGAGAATGATAATAGTCTTTTCATATGACTAAATTCATTTGGGTTTACATAAAACAATTGCACTTCACCATTAATGCATACCTTGAGAGACAATTAAGTTCCAAGTTACGAACCCGCTCGCCCTATGTGGGTAAGCCAGGTCCAAGGAGGGGGGTATAAATTCCCGGTTTGCTCCCCCTTATGATGAAGTGTCAAGTAGGTGCAATACGATACGTATTTCGTAATATCTTTTGAAAATCATTTCTTCGGGTAGATTTGTCATCACTGATCAGAATTTCACTTTTATGACTTCGAAATCGAAATGTTTTTGAAATTAATATTTCGGTGTCAGCTGAACCAAATGCTTTAAACGATGTATTCATGAGAAGAGGATACCTATCATGACGACGTTATAGTAAAATAATGGGCTCAGCTTACATTCGAATCAGTTGATTCTCTGGGATTTTATGCTCAGTTCCGAACTCGTCTTATACTCACGGTCGACCTATATCTAAAAAGATATTCTGCAATTGAATCGTGTAAATTTCATATCACATTTATTATTATTATTATTATTATTATCATTATCATTATTGTTATTATTATTTATATTATTATTATTATTATTATTATTATTATTATTATTATATTTTTAAAATACGGCCTTATCGGGCGTTCAAATTCTACTTCTATTCATTATTTCTATCACATTTATTACAACTGAAATCAGCGTTCCAATATTCCTATTTTCATACATCCAATAAGTTTTAAATCTGAATATAATTCCATCCTTCTTTCTAAAGGTGAAAAATTTATGGAAATTCAATTAACTTTTATGCGTGAATGAAATAATTTTTTTCGTCACACTTGGCAACTTCACTGAAGTCTTTGAAAAGGCCGAGTATATTTCAAATATACAAGTGAGATGTGTCTGTGTGTTTCTCTGTCACGCTACAAAAAGTACTTAAACATGGGTCCAACCCAACTAAATTTGGCATGCTTACTCAAAGGACATAGGGCAGTGGAGGCGTTAAAACAAAATGTTTTGAAGAAAATATTTTTGAAGGGTTTTTATAAGGGGGTTCAATATACGATGTGACTTTAATGCCAAAGTGGACCCTACCTTCTGCCCATATACATATCTTCTTATTTCATAAGTTTATGTATAATTCGTTCAGGGGTGTAAATGAAAGGAGATCCACACTTTAAGGGGTCAAAAATGAAGGAGACTTTTCCCAAAATCAGAATTGATTTAAAAAGTTTTGAGAAAAGAGCATTTTAAATGTTTTCAAAGGAGAGCTTCGTTCAATATATACATATACATACCTAAACACGCAAGCATGCACACACACACATATATGTGCATATATTAGCCGAATAATCCATCTCTGGGATGGGTATTCAGCTAGTAACAACATTTTGTCGGATATAACCTTTCCCCTCGCATGCACACAGAAATATATGGGAAAATGATAAATTCAACACTCACGTATACTTATGTTTCTGCCTTTTGCACTTCTTCACTTGACGAAGGGTAGAAACGCAAGAATACCTGTGTAGTAAATCTATTATTTCACCATATTTAAAGCCCTACTCTAACTAAATGTTTTTGTATCGAGTACTTTTATGAAATAAACCCGTCACACACCATATAATGAATCACTGATTTGTACTTTGGTATATTTAAATATATATATCATGAATAGAATAGAAAATTAAAGAAAATGGGACTGCAGCAGGAACCGAACCTGCCACCGATAGGTAATTGCTTCAATGTAGCAATGCACTCTACCTATCGGTGGCAGGTTGGGAGTGATATATCAACCGTATAATGACAGGAAATCATTTTAAAAAAGTCTCTACATAATGTACGAAATTTATAATTTATTCAGTCAGACCGAATAATATCCATCTCTCGAATGCATACCGTCGCATTGACAGAGACGAAAAAGACCAAGAATGAACGAGATGAGAATTTGGATTGAAAGCAGTTATTCAGCCTTTGTGCTACCGGCGGGCTGATTAGCACAATGGTAAGTGCACCGCTACATTTAAGCAGACACCTATCGATGGCATATATATATATATATATATATATATATATATATATATATATATATATATGTAATTATTTCTAAGATTACTACAGTAAGATACGCCGTAATAGGATTAGTAAATATCATACAAACTTGTACATGTACACAAACACACACAAATATGCATACATATATATATATATATATATATATATATATATATATATATATATATATATATATATATGTGTGTGTGTATGTGTGTGTGTGTGTGTGTGTATGTTTATGTATACATTTGCTAAAATAGAATGCCAGTAATAAAAACTGCTGGCGTAGAATTTACAACGTGCCAAGGAAAGGTGTTGACGGTCAGTCTTTTAGGGTTTTTACGACTGAATGAACTTTTAGCGGAAAATACCGAACATGTGGTCCACCAAAGAAAGAAATAAAATCCCTCGAGCGATTGAGTTTAGGCAAAAAATATCAAGAAATCATCAAGAAGAAGCAAGATAAGCAAGGTCGGCTGAGGATGGAGGGAGGGAGGGCCGATCGAAAAACAAGAAGGCGTGGAAGTCTTTGGAAAGACAATGCCATTGTTGGGCTAGGGGGAATAAGGCGTGAGGAAATCGAGAAAAGGAAGAAAGAAAGGCAGATTGAGAGAAAGAAAGAAAGAAAGAAAGAAAGAAAGAAAGAAAGAAAGAAAGAAAGAAAGAAAAGAGTTAAAAAGAAGAGAAAAAGACAAAGGAAAGAAATAGGAAGATGTAAAGAAAGAAAGTGGTTGGTCGAAACAAAGACAAAAAAGAACTGAAAGATGGAAAAGCACGTTGGGAAGAAGAAGAAAAAGAAGAAGAAGAAGAAGAAAAAGAAGAAGAAGAAGAAGAAGAGTATAAAAAAGTAGTGATAGAAGAAGAAGGAAGGAAAAAAGTGACAGAAGAGAAAACAAGAGAGAAGATTAAGGAAGAAAAGAGAAATTAGGGAAAGAGGAGAAAAGAAAAAAAAGGAAGAAAGAAGGAAGGAAAGATTGAGAGAGCGAGGAAAGAGCAAAAAAAAAAGTGAAGAAATCTCGACAATTTCAAGGGAGGTAATCCAATGACGCAGTAATGCATCGTCTGTTGAAAGAAGAGAAGTTGCTTTAAATATTTTTTCATCCCTTTTGCTTTCCATGGTCGAGTGGTTTCAAAGACTTCGTCCGATAAGTTTATCCGATATCCCTGAATGTTTCTTTGTGAGTATTTTTGTGCGAATTCCTTTTTTTAACGAGCGTTTAATTTCAAAAAAAATATTAACAGTAGATTCCCTTATTACGGCATACTTGGGGATTTTAGAGTGCCGTTATTACGAATTTGCCGTTATATAAGTTGGATTTTACACAAAGTTTATAAATAACGAGAAACCATAAATACTGACAAAATGACTTTTCATTGCCCTTTTTACGGTCTAATGCTCACATTACAGATTTACAAATAAAATGAATCGACAAAAAAGTTGTCAAAATGATGCTGTGAAATCTTCAATTTATTTTTAAAAAATACAAAGAAAATCATTACGTCATTCAATCGGCCAAACATTAAAATATTTTTTTGGCTTCCTATAGGGTGGCGCAAAAGTAACTTTCCAATTCAAAACTCAATTGACTTTTTTAATGAAAAGGCAAAGTAATTTTCCCTCTGGATATACCCATTTTTGACCTTGGAAATTACTTTGAACTAATCGTGGAATATATTAGTGTACCCGTGTCATCAAAAATGACGACAATTTCATTCTTAAAGTGTCATTTTTTTATTTGTTGCTCAATAAATTGCCTCTCCGTTCAAAATTTACATTGGAAATACGTATTCAACAATAAAATAAACATCATTTCACTTTATGAAAATGTATGAAATCAAATGAAAAAATAAAATCGAAAATTTAAAAGCCTACCAGTGGAGAAAAACATTTAACGAGCAATCTTTTTTCATTATTAAATCTAAATATAAAATATCTGCACAGCCTTTATCAAATATTCATTTATAACATCAGTAGTTTTTAACAGATTAGATACTGTTGATTTACCAGAAATGAAACCATGCTGATTTACTACGATGTTACCAATCATAAATTCTTGTATATACTTTCTGACAAACTTCTCATTCAAATTTCGCACAATATTCATGTTGAAGACATAGGCCCGTAATTACACACTGAATGTACGGAACCTTTACGTAAAGCTACAACTCTAGCGTTTTTCCAAATTTCTGGTATTTTTTTCTTCAGTAATACATTGATTGAAGAATTTTGTGAGTGCAAGTATAAGATTTGATTTACTACTGAGATATTCGTGCAGTTTTGAGCGAATTTTGTCATGGCCGACTGCCTTGTTTATATCTAATTGACCGAATGATTTTGCTATCTCTTTAGTCGTGATACTAATTTACCCATTTCATTTGATAAATTTGATACTTTTTGTAACCATCTTTTTGCAGAAGACCTAAAGCTTTTAAAGAATAAACAGATTAGAAGAAATAACTAATATCTCTGCAGTTCCCTTAAGTGAATTTGACATTTTGTCTTTTTCATTTTTCAATTTTTTTGTTTGCTTCTGTTCCTTGAATTTTACCCGTCTAGCCAGTCATCTGCCTCGGTGTATTGTCCCCAATTCCTTGATGTATACAATCTGACTGACATATCTAAAGCTTGTAATTTCAACGTTGTGTCACCTGTGTACCTTTAGTCTATTGTCAGATCATCAGGCAGCAAAGGTCACATTGGAGTTCGAATCGCGCCAGTTTCACTCAACTTTATACACCCGTTTCCTTCTGCGTAACAGAAAACCGCTAAGTTAAAACTAATCGATAATTGTTATGCATACATAGATTTTCGTGTCTGTTTGTTATTTTGTGTGTATACGTAAGACAATAAGTAAAGCAAAAATGTCCTCCAATCGACAGAAGTCAATCTTTCTGTGATTTCGGTAAAGCAAAGAGTTCAGAAAAAAAAACAAACAAAAACAAACAAGAAACGCTGGAAACAGAGTAAACAAATAAACAAACAAACAAACAAAACATTTCAGAATGAGAAAAAAGGGAAACAAAACAAATAAATTTCGGCTAAGGTCGCCCGATTAGGAGATAAGCCTCACAGGTATTTGACGGTGTGTGAAATGTGCTCTGAAAGGCATAGTTGTCTTTACTTACAAGAGAGAGATGTTGGTTGGTGATAAAAGGTCATTTGCAAGAGTTAAGATTTCATTACCTTTACTGCCAAGATCCCTACCCTACCCACTGACACTCTGGAGTAAGACCAGATAGAATGGCTCAAGATTCAAAAAACAAACAGACGCACAAATGCGCGCACATACACACATATATTTACGCCCCTCAAAGGCACATACGCACACGTACATACACAGATATATTCACTCAGACACAAGCATAATATATATACACACACATATATATATGTGTGTGTGTGTGTGTGTATATATACATTATATGTGTGTGTGTGTGTGTGTGTGTGTGTGTGTGTGTATTGAAAATAGTTGGAATTTACTATTTTGTGACTTGGTAACTTGATAATTTTTATAGTGGTCCAAATACCGTTTTATCCCGTTTTTTCCTGCCCAAAATGTAAGTCGGTATAGGAGAGAGATGTTTCATTTTTCTCACTACCATGCACAGTATCTATCTATCTATCTATCTATCTATCTATCAATCTATCTATCTCATCATGTTCGTATATAACAGTCGTATTCTTTCAGTAATGCTGGATAGATAGATAGATAGATAGATAGATAGATATGAAAAGACAGGTTATTTAAGCAGTCTATAGGTTTTGATAAATAAATAATTAGCTTAGAATATCTGAGATGCATAGAAATGAAGACAGAAAAAGAAATGAGTAGATATTGGTATCGGACTAATATAGATCTTGAGAAACTGATAGATATCAAGAAACAAATAAATAGATAATCCTTGATAATCACCCAATAGAAACCGTCACGTGACCAACCACTTTTGGCAGCATACTGTGTTGGGGTTGGAATTGGAAGAAAGGCCAATTAATAAGTTACTTCTCTCACCTTGTGTTGGGTAGTGATCACTTGAAAAGTCTGAATTAGGAAAAAAAAATCAAAACAAAAAAAAACGAGTGTGATTGTTGACGGACACTAACTAAAGTATAAAATGACAAAAATTAAACCGCCCCCCCCCCGCAAACTATGGTGGAGTTGAAAAAAAGAGGCAAAACAAAACAAAACGTTTTTCTTGAGATAAAAAGTAAAAATGAGTATTTCCCGCCCTCTAGCCCTATTGGTTCGGCCTTTTAATATATAGGTAGATAGGTAGCCAGCCAGACATACATAAAAACTGAAGAAAACAAATGCTGATAGTTCAGGTGACAGTTTTGGCTGACAGTTTCTGATACATTAGTAGACAGTCTAAAATAGATGACAAGTTGGTATAGATATGAACAGATAAATATGTGTGTGTTTATATACGTGCATAATTCTAGATACGTATGAAGAGATAGAAGTAGTTAGTTAGTTAGTTAGGTAAGTAGATAGGTAGGTTAAAAGAGAAACTGCCTTAAACCTACCTGTCCTTTCAAAGTTAGTCATACTTTTCTGTAATCGTTGTAGTACTGTCGATCGTGGCGAAAATCTCATACAAGGTTCAATTTTCTTAATTGTGTCTTCGTTCTAAGTCGTTTGAGCTCACGAAACTAGCATCTAACGGGAGATGCAACCAATATTAGACTTGTCAATAGATAGATAGAAAGATACATAAGTCCATCGCCTAATAGCGAAAAAAAAAAGCATTTATTTTGCATAAAAAATATTTATTTTTCAACCTAATCCGCTTCCTTGTCGATACCTTTAATTGTGTGATGAATATTAATTACATAGATCGAACATTTCACAGTGGAAATTTCAAATCAGATCGAAATTCAGTTCATAAATACGTGTCAGGCTGCAGATTTATCGATCCAACATCGTATATTGCAAAAATAAACTATTTAGGGGAAACTAGGTAGATAGATAGGTGGATAGATATGGCCAAACTGTGATAGATAGATAGATAGACAGGTAAGAATTACGAGACTGTGATAGACTAATGGATAGATAAATGGATTGATAGATAGATATGACCATAGTGCGATAGATTGATAGATGGATCGATAGATAGAAATTGCCAGACTGTGATAGACCGATAGATATAACCATACAGTGATAGATACATAAATAGAAAGATAAATATGACCAAATTGTGATAGATATATAGTTATATAGAGATAGTAGTGAACTGATTCATGTGAACAGAGATAGATGTGAAAATATCGATAGATAATGACACATACATACATACATACACACATACATACACACACACACACACATATATATATATATATATATATATATACACGATATGTCGTTTTATTAAATCAATTGTTTAACAGCGAGTGTATATAACATGGCGTGCTAAATGAATTTAATAGATGAAAGTAGGATGGCTGAAGGGTGAGGTTGTTGGTACAATGTGTGTATGTGTGTATGTGTATGTGTGTGTGTGTGTGTGTGAGGGGGAGAAAACAGCTTCTTATCACCTTGTAAAAATTCCTTGCAGAAGTCTTATCACATACTGCTGGCGTGAAAACTCAATGGGGACAAAATAATAACAATAGAATTGCCAGAATGTGTTACATCCCTGCCTTGAAAATCTGCATTTGAAATCTGGGCTTTCACCAGGAATACCGAGGAGATCATTTCCCTGTTAATCCAAACGGAAAAGCCACCTGATACGAACTGGTGCTAAAACTGAACGAGTACAAAATATTATCAATAAAAATGCTGAAAGATTATCTATCCCTACAGAACCGATCGCACACAATAAACACATGGTCACTTATTTATGATGGCCGCCAAAAATCGTCGGCTATTTTTATGAACTCTGCATCTTTTTGGATCGGCGACAAAATGGCGGACGGCTTCTCTTGGCTTTTTGGGGCTGTAAAGAGAAACTCCAGGGTCAAATGATCGGTGGGAAAGACGGTCACCTGGGCGCCAAAGAAATCCAATCGTCGTTTTTGGCCCTCGTGAAACAATCCAGCTTCCATCTCTTGGTTCTGCCAGAATATATTTTGAAATAGATAATATATATATATATACACACACACACAAATATATATTGTAGAATAAGTGTGATCAGTTATTCATTGTAACATATTATGTTATGCATATATATATGTAAATATTCTCTGTGTGTATGTATACGTATATATATATATAATATGCATATATATTATGTATATCATAGATAAAAAGATATCTATATACAAATGCGTGAGCAGATACTTGTAGAATAGGTGTGAGTAGTTTACGATAGGGACAAACGGTAATCATGCCACTTTTGTGCAAATAAATCTTTATATATATATTTATATGTATACAAATATATATATATATATATATATATATGTTATGTATATTTCTGTTACATATATTTACTCATCGTCTACATACAAGTCAGTTTGCATTGTATACTTGACCTATATATTCATACACACGCACATACATACATACGTACGTATGTGTGCTTTTCACCCCAACTGAATCCATCTACGTTTTTCTTAGAGCTTTAAACATTTAGTTGTTGCTGAATACATAATATATATATATATATATATATATATATACGTACGTATAAATACGTTCATAAGTTAATACACACACACACACACACATATATATATATATTTATATATATATATATATATATATATATATATATATATATATATATATATATATGCGTATAAAAATATGTATGTATGTACAGTAGATGTCATTCTTAAGTATTCTAACAAATTTTATTCTTCAAATCCCTGGGTTTGAAAGTTAAAAAGATCCCTGGATTTCCTCTAATAGATTTAAATTTTTCAATGAAAATACAACAAGCAAACGAACATTTTTTCATATCTTTCTAATATTATATTCTGTGCCGATCAAGAGAATTGAAAATGTGAACTCACGTTGCTATGTAGATGAGTTGCCAAAGTAGTTAGTTAATTTGACTGTTAGCATTCAGGGCCACAGAAAATGACTAAATTCATGCATTGTTATGTTGATTGCAATAAAACCTTGTTCTCCTTGGGTAATATTTCAGTTTTAACTCTCAAACCCAAGCGATTAGAAACAAATGTTTGTTTGTGCGAATATTAATGACAAGTACTGTATATATACACGCACTGCTACACAAACGCACACTCATATTCTCCACAGGAATTTCAATTCTTGCAACATTTTTCAATTCTGTCATAACAATCTGTATTTTTCCCAACTTAAAGCTTTTTTTTTTTCAGTTTTGCCCTGTGGCACAGCACTGCGACAAATATCTGACAAATTAGTAATCGTCAGGTACACATGATATTATCATGACGATTGTTCTTGTTAAAGATAAATGACAGTATTATTGTTGTTATTCACTTCCGGTGAAGTGCTTTATAAGACTGTCTATTCTACAGCCATTCTATAAGTTTAATAACCATTTTTGTACTGTTTGCAAGTGTCAACTTTATCTCTTACTAATATCTTTTGCTGCTAATATCTAAACGTCACTCGGACCAGACTTTTCATATTTTCTTCCTTGCCAAGACGAATCACCATTAACCGAAACTGTCACCATGGAAGTTTTCATAGGTTTCTTCTTAATCATATATGTGTTGCGTGTCCCGGCCTCACAATTAGAACTAGAGAGATAAAAAAAAATTCTTATGTTTTTGGAACATTCCCTCTCCCTTAATAGGTTTTTAGATAGGGTTCAATTTGCAATATAAGCTTTCGCTACATCTGTCCCTTTCATTGATGATTTTTGATAATTCAGCCCAACAAAAGGTAAGAGAAGTGATTTATTCTCTGATCATCCTTTTCTTTAATTTTTTTAACAGATTACCCTCAACACGACATACTTTCAAAAGACTGTGGTTTCCTGAGGGTTTCTATTGAGTAAGTAACCAGACATGTTTTCTTATTTTTAAGACAGAATCTGGTTTATGTATAGATCATTATTTTGAACGTTCAATCCGTGTGGTTTGTACTGTTCCCAGTGTACAACCCTCTCTGCCCAGTCATACTTATTTTGTACTCTTTCTGGGCTAACTTGTATAATTCACTACCTTATCTCTATTTCCACACTGTATGAATTTGCTATTTTCATATATCATGTGATGCTTTGGCCTTTATATAATTGGTCAGTCTTTTAGTTAAGTTCCTTGTTCCAGCTCCATAGGTGACTAT
Organism: Thysanoteuthis rhombus; assembly: GCA_963457665.1. Classification (NCBI taxonomy): domain Eukaryota; kingdom Metazoa; phylum Mollusca; class Cephalopoda; order Oegopsida; family Thysanoteuthidae; genus Thysanoteuthis; species Thysanoteuthis major. The sequence continues at coordinate 7,428,811 of OY735230.1, forward strand.
CAAGTGGATACATAGTTTGTAAACCTTTTTTTATTGTATATCTTCATTGATTCCCTTTCTTGTAGTTTTTTTTTCAGATCTTATGGTCTACTTTTTTTAGTGCTTGTAAGCAATTATTATTTTACGTACATTTGAATACATACTTATATGCATACATATATACTTACATACATACACACATACATACATATGTATCTACCAGTAGATCAAGATATATGTGTGTATATACCAGCAAGAATATATTCACACGTAGTGATGTATTTTAATATATGGAGTTGGGGGCGTACAGGCATGTGTATTAAATACGCAGAAATCAAATGTCAAAATGATTGTCTTTGAAAAAAATCTGAACTTTTTTTCTTGATTAGACGTAATATATATATATATATATATATATGTGTGTGTGTGTGTGTGTGTGTGTGTGTGTGTGTGTGTGTGTGTGAATACCCTGTATATATATATATATATATATATATATATATATATACATATATATATATATATATATATATATATATATATATAAATATATATATATATACCTTTATTCTCTGTACATCCCCCCATATATATATATATATATATATATACATATACTTGAGTAATATTTATATATATATATATATATATATATATATATATATATAGGTGTGTGTTTGTGTGTGTGTGTATGTGTGTGTGTATGTGCGTGCGTGCGTGTGTGTGTGTGCTTGTAAGTAATGCATGTCAACTGGTTGCCCATTGTAGCTGGGTTTTTTTTCAATGTTTCTTTGCACTCAATCAATCTTTTTTTTTTGTCTTTTTTTGGCCCTAGTCTTTGCTTGGTTTCTGGAGAACATAAGAATCAAAAGGTGAAGACATGTTGAACAAGATTACAACCGAATTGGGTAATGGCCGACAGAAGGAAAACGAAAGAGAAAGGGAAAGAATAAAGAAGGTGAACAAGATCTGACAAAGTTAAAAGATTGAATAAAAATGAAGAAACTTGAGAAAAGAAAAATAGGAAGAAAGAATAATAATAGGAGAAAAGAAATACGGGGTTTGGTTAGTCACTTGATAGGGACTATCACGAGACCAACGACTTCTGGCAGCATGCTGCGTTAGGGATGATCAATTAAGGAAATTAGAAGAAAAAAAGAGTGATCAATGAATAAGTCACTTCTCTGACTTTTTGTTGGGTAGGGATTACTATAAAAAAGCGTTAATTTTCAGAAAAAAGAGTGGACACTGCCAGTCACAATACAGGGATCAATTTAGCATATACTTAGATTGCAAATTGACCATCTTCACTTAAAATCTTTATATCGAGGATTGAAAAACAACATACACAACGTTTTTCTTGACTTGAGAGGGAGTGAATGTTTGGATCTTTTGCACCTTGACCCCATAGGTGCAGCTTGTGCGTCAAATTCTTTTTTTTTTCTAACATTGATAGAAAAAGAAAGAAAGAAAAAGGGAGTCGAATAAAAGAATTAATGAAAAAAGAAAGAATGAAAGGAAGAAGGAAAGAGGTGAGGGAGAGAAGAAAGGGGAAAATTGGAGGAAAGAAAAAAATCACAAACGCAGAAATTCCATTTGTGAAAAAAAAAAAGGAAAGATGAAAGGAAAAGAGTGAATGGTTAAAGGCGTTTAAGGAAGAAAAAAAAATTGAATGAATAGATAAACGAAAAGAAAAGATGCAAATTGTAAAAGAAGAAAAAGGAAAGAGAGAGGGGAAACGTGAAGATTGGAAGTGAGAAATGACGAAATAGATGAGAAAAATACAGCGTGAAAAAATGAAAAAAAAAAAATAGGAAGAAAAAAATAAAAGATGAATAAGGTCACCCAAAATGAGGTTTCTCCCGGAAGCACTTAGCTATTTAGAATATTTCGAGAACAGGTCGCGTGATCTCGATGTAACTTTGCAAACAATCAGAGAGGACCCTACCTCGCATGCCTATACAGAAAATTCTCTCTTGATGATACTCAATCGGCAGTGAGATGCCACTGAGTAAGCTTGAGTTCCGTGTGATCGTTGCATTCACAATGTACGAGCGAATCATTCTTCACGTTTCATCCGGGTCTTTTGGTAAAACATGGTCGTTCAGCTACACCCCGAGTCCAAATTTAGCTCACTGTCGCTCCTGGCACTCCCCAAAGAGATTTCAGGTGGTTGGCAAAATTAGGGAACGCACAACGAGACAGCTAATGGCGATCCTGAAAAAGACTTCAGAGACTGTTTTGAAAAGTGGTAAAGACACTGGGATGTGTGAGATACTAAAAGTAGTGATTTGAAAGGAACTAAACTGCTCAGAAAATACTGGCTCTGCGACGCCCATGATAGAGAAATGTGGCGGATCCTGGGGAAGGTCTATATCCAACAAAAAACGTTAAAAGACTGATGATGATGATGATGATGAAAGTGCTATTGCCCCAAGTGGGGTATTTTTTGTTTATATGAAATGGCTCAATATTTCCCGAACCGACTATGAATAAAATAAGTGAAAGAATTTGCCTGAATATTTATGTATTTTCCACCGTTGACAGAAGACGGTGATCAAACCTTTTTCTAGTTCCATGGTTTTGAATGCTGATTTTCTAAGCAGACAGTCCTCCTCTGTTTTGAAGAGTGGCGTAACACGAATTTAGCAGTGCAAAGTTAATCTTGGTAAGTATGAACAAGAGACAGAATTAGAACGAAAAGAAAGAAATGTAATACAAAATGAATAACTATGAAGAAGAAAGAATGAAGGAAAGATTGGAAAAGAATGAAAGGAGGTAAGAATAAGAGAAAGTATAAAATGATGAATAGCTAGAAAAAAGCTGAAAAAAGCTGAAAATAGCTGAAAAACCTGAAAAAAGTTGAAAAGGGCTGAAAAAAGGACATACGGTAAAAAAATGGAAAAATACGAAAAAGTAAGAAGTTCTGAATGAAGGGATAAATGAATGAAGGGCAAAAATAATTTAGAGAATGGAAGAAAAAAATGAAAATTTGCTTAATAGACAAAATAGGAAATACCGTAAGAGAAAAACCCTCAAAGAAACAAGAATGCAAGAAAAAATGAATGAAAAAAGAAGGAAATGACAAGATGAAAAAAATGGAGATATATCGGAAAAACAAATAAACAAACAAACGAAAGCAGTAAGTATTGACAGAGAGAGAAAGAACGAAAAAAAAAAAAAAAAGAAGAAGCAAGAATTGAAAAAAAGTAACAATTAAAGATAAGGAAGACAGAAAATAAGAATCAAAGAAAGACACACCGGAAATGGAAAATTCCCGAAAAAACATAAAGAAATACTGGAAGAGAAAGAAAAATGAAAAAATGAAGGAAATTTAGTTAGAAAGAAAAAAGAGAATGAACAATTGGAAGGAACAGATGCTAGGAAAGAAAGATGGGAATAAAGAAATGAAGAATCAAGTGGAAACTATTTAATGAAAAAGAGGAAAGAAAAAAAGGAAGAAAGGAAAAGATAGTAAGAAAAAGGTGAAAGAAAAAAAAGCAAAAAAAAAAACGAAACAAAAACAAATAAGAATCAATAAATAAGTAAATGAAGATAGAAAGAATGATAAACTGAAAGATAGAACAAAAATATCTTAAGGGGACCCGAAAAACAGAATAATCCCCCGAACGAAAAGAACAAAAATAAACTAATGAATATGGAAAGTGAACGAATATAAAGAGGGAGAAAAAAAGGGGAATAATGATGATGATGATGATGATGATGATGATGATAATAATAATAATAATAATAATAATAATAATAATAATAATAATTGAATGAATGAATGAATAATGTTGGTGACATCCAATCCTTGTAAGTAGGGACGGTACGTTGGGCCCAACCAACGTCATGGAGACTGACTGTCTATGGTGGCGCGACGGACTGTCTCGACCAGCCTACTTACACATGCACAAACTGAGCGATGTCCAAGTTTGAACTGGGGGGGCCGGGAGCTCAGAGGCTGGGGGCCAGGAAAGAAACGGAACTCATTCCCGGGGAGAGAAAAAAAAAAAAAAAGGGAAAGGAAAAAAAAAAAAAAAAAAGAAAGAAGAAAGAAGAATGAAGTTGGTTGGGTAGGGATGTAAAAGAAATGGATTCCGTAATAAGCATCCCAGGGATAGATATGGTTAGCACATACAGGTCTGAACATGTAAAACAATTGCAAACCTGGACACGACGTTTGTTTCAGTATTTTGGTAGCAAACCTTCTTAGATACTGATTTGATTAAGAATACAATTTTATGTTCAAAACATTGGAAGGTTTTGGATAGAAAAGGAAGAAGTAGATAGAAAAACGGAAAAGTTCAAAAAAAAGAAGAAAAGAGGAAAAGAAGAAGAAGAAGTAAAAAAAGAAGAGAAAGTAAAAAGAAGGAAAAAATGAAAAAAAGAAAGATTGAAAAAAAGAAGAAAAAGGAGAAAGAGGAGAAAAGGAAAAAAAAAGAAACCTCTAAACCAATATACCTGAAGAAGGCCATAGAATGAATCAGCTGCAACGTTTTATCAACATCACAGATCGAAAGAAGAAATTAGATTGTCCGAACAAAAGCTGTTATTCAAATGAATCATCTCCAAGTTAAAGACAATACATCCAAACCAATGTTTTGAAGACACACACACACACACACACACACACACACACATATATATATATATATATATATATATATATATATATATATATATATATATATATCCTGAAAACCTGCCCTAAGCCAACGTGCCCTGTAAAAATTGACGCCACACTTATTAACAATCATTGCAGAACTGTCAACAGTAGCAAAAATATCGCACAGTGATATTTTCGGGTTTAGGGACGCTAAAAATGTTTCCATGTAAATCAATTGCAATATCTTCTTTGCTTTACATCATTTCGAGTTACAAAAAGTTTCACAGGAACCCACTACTTTTGGACAGCAGAGGAAGCCAGTAATACATCTTTAATATTTGTAATTGGATCTCTTTCTTCTCAACACAACTTAAGGGAACCGTTTTCTATGGACATTCTTCTATGTATTGCGCATAACAGATTTTAGAAGTACATAAACAAATCTACTCAAGGGTCTATGGCGTACGATCCATTTGGAAATGACTGTTGATTCGGCATACTATATTTGTACAAGCAAGAATAGAGAGAGAGAGAGAGAACTGACCAGCCAGTATTTTATCCCTTGGCAGTTAAGCTCGGGTAATCGGTTTATAAGTTTGGAAAGCGTAACATGTTTCAAAGATTTAATCTTGACGGAGATAAACACACACACACACACACACACGTACACACACATTCTCTCTCTCTCTCTCTCTCTCTCTCTCTCTCTCTCTCACACACACACACGCACACTATTCCTTTGTCCCCCGACCTTGAACATTGGTTCATCTCAACCAAATTTGGCAAGAATACTCAACGAACCTAGGGGGTATTTTAAAGGAAAAAGTTCCGAGAAAATTTCTTGAGGGTTTTTGCTTCTTCGCTTCTTCGCTTTGCACCAACCTATTTACAATGCAATTATAATACTAAAGTGAACCCTTATTGTTTGTTCAATATACATATATCCATATACTCACTACAGGGAGGATTTCAGCAAGTTATTAATGTAGCTCGTGGTATTAAGAATAAGATCTTCTATGAATTAGTCAAAACTTTTATTCAATCGAACTAATGATTCCGTGTACACCCTTTGTTCAGGTACGTTTTTAGCAAAACCTACAAAATAACTTCTACTAGTACAGACAGTACCTACAGAGTATTGATTTACTTGCAATTACGGGCTTTGAAAAATGAGCGAGCGTTTCGTAAAGCAGGTTGGCCACAAATGATATCCGCACAAACTCAGCATGCTTCATCGTCTCGTGACATCAGTGGCTTGCCTAGGGTTGGTGTCACCCGGGGCGGTAACTCAGGATGTGCCCCTAGCGTTGCCAGCTCAGAAAAACATCTTACGCTTCAAGTGATAGCGATAGTAATGGAAAATAGTGCTGAAAATAGCGCCAAATGTTCGATTTTCAACGAATATATTGATTTATAAGAAAGTTAGAGAAACATCATAGTGTCATCCCTCAGGTGGTGTCACTACCCTCCCCGGTCAACGCGCCACTGACACATGCAACGATTAAAACGCTAAGCGCCCACGTTAGTTTTACACTCTGAATACAATTAAACAACATACATACTGAATCTTCCATTATAAAGGGCTGAAAGGTCAATTTTCGAGATCGGGCATCACACCTGACCACCGCTGTACAATGACACAGCAATTGTGGCAGGAGAGAGAATGGAACAATAAATACAGTTATCTATCTATCTATCTATCTATCTATCTATCTATCTGATCATTTTATTTGCGATATACGTTGTATCAATGATTTGAAATCTTCACAATATAATGATCGATCTATGTGATCAATATTCACTACAGAATTGAGGGTATTGATAAAGAAGCTGATTACGTTGCAAAATAAACATATTCATGTTATATTTATTGACGTACCTATGTATGTATCTATGAAGTTAGCTAGCTAGCTATTGGGTAACCTGAAATTCATTTTTAACATAATATGGAAAATGAGAAAAACAGTCTCAGCTTACAGAATCATGTCAAAGAGATGGAGGAGAAGTTGGATATTGTAATTTTCCCCTATCACAAAAAACTTTCGAACAAAAGATTGGAACAAATACCAAAATGTCGGCACCAGAACAAGTTTCTGCTAAGCAAAATAGCATAAAAATCATGGTTTTAACAGCAAACAAATAAACAAAAAAACAAAACAAAAAACGGTTGAATATTTTGAAGACTTAATGATATAGTTAGAGAACAATTTGAAAAGCAAGCTAAAAACTTGAGTATTTCATTCGCCTGAAGATATCCGTTTTCATGTAAAACATTTTGTTGCGAATAGAGAAGTTTGAAATTACCGTGTAGCAAATAAATACTCAATTGAGTTAAACAATGAAATATTGAGCAATCTGAACAAAAAGCAACTTCAAAAGACGGTAAATATAAACGTATGATTAATTAATGAACTAAATGAAAATATATGATGTTTTTCCAAAACAAATTCCGTATTTTAATGTATTTTTCAGCCGAGTGAAATGCTTTTATATTGTTTTTCGTTTCCAGTGTTCCGTTATGAAAAAATGGATTAATAATCCGACATAATAATCATAAATGCGTTATTTCTATTTGAACTAACACACCGTTAGTACATTGTTGATATTTTTTGTCGGATCTCATATAATCCCAAAGTATCCTCAACCACTTGTCATGCAAGTCACTTTTAATCTGATCAGTGTTATTTCAAAATGTTATCTTATAGCTCTTTCATTATAGAGTTTTAGGTTCTTGGTGCATGTAGTAATTCAGTTGTATTAGTATTTGTATATTAAATTATTATATGGATTATTATTATGGATTTCGTCAATTGTTTTATCATAGCCCTGTTTCGGGAATATTAAAAAAACAGGACCGGTTTCTTGCTATTGCATTGCTCGCATATTTATCGATATCTCCACGAATACTCCTAATTTTATTTAGTTTTGAAGTAAAAAATGTCCTTTTCTGTTTTTTTATTATTTTAGTATAGATGTAGGTTATATAAATATTATTTTACTTGTATTTATTTTATGGGTGTTTAAGATAATTTCAGGTTAGATTTGAAGTAATAAAGTATACACACACACACACACACATATATATACACACACACACACACACACACACATATATATATATATATATATATATATACCAGACAGGGTGGATTTTCAGGTAGTTCCTGTGGAAACAGAAGTGTGTGTGTGGGGGGGGGGCGATCCTTTTCTGCAGGTAGCTATTACTTTTCCACCTCCCCAAACCCCGTGGACAAACATACTGGCTGCAAGTTACACGATGACTAATATTCATTCACAAATACGGGTTTTCCCCGCTATCTGAAAGTAGAGCGTTACAATGAAATCTTTCGTTAGTCTGAATGACGGAAAGCGAAATGAAATTAACATTAATTTGATAGGAACAAAATCTTCCAGCGCTTCTATACTCAATGCTCTTCCGCTAAGCACAAGGATCCGGGTCAAAGAACACACCACTAAAAGGTTTACGATCAAATTATTTATAAAGTTTATAAGTTTAAACCATCTTTCAAGTGAATCAGAATTTATCACATGCAAAACCAACGCCAACAGAATACAAGATGGAGAGATAAACTAGACAAATTTAGAAAATACTGGCTCTGCGACGCCCACGATAGAGAAGTGTGGCGAATTCTGGGGAAGGTTTATGTCCAAGAACAGACGTTAAAAGACTGATAATGCAAAGAACTTAGGCTCAACTTGAAATTACAAATGGCCAATCTTTTGGATTTTTATAGCGGACTTACTGAATTCACGTTTTAAGATTCCTGGCTGATTTTCCGACCTATAATTGTCGTTGTGATGCCGGTTATTATCATTCATTTTAGCATGTATGTTTGTATGTTTTTATGAATGTACCATCGTTTTCTTCTTATATTGGTATTGACAAGACTCAACGTTGCTTAACCGGTGATCTTAAGAGAGCATGATTTGTCTCAGCGAGAGGTTCTTCAATCCTAATCTGTGCTCGTGGAGTCACATCAAATACCATTCTGAATCGGAGGCAAGCACACAGCAACTGATCACAGTGATCGGTGTTCGCACTAAGTACATGTGAGCTCAAAACCATATCTATTCAAGACAAGGGTTCAATTTTTGAATAAACTGGGTCGTAGAGTGTCTGTGTATCAACTGCGTGTCGCCAACGACATCTGGAAGACAAGAGTTGTTGATTTAACCAGTTGGCAACAAACTCCATTAATGTATATCAGAATATGACGGCAATATTTATACTTACCGCTGATAAATGGGACTCACCACCCACTAAACAACATCCTGACATTTAAAAATGGCGACACCCACGAAGAAATCACGTGCTCGCGTAAGTATACCAATAATTTCGTAGCCTGAAGATGAATAAAAGCATTTATTTTACACAAAAGATATCTATTTTTTCAGCATAATCCCTTTACTTCACAGAATATAGATTCACAGAATTAATCATACTAATAGCATTGATCAAATATTCTACAGTTAAATTTTTGGATCAGATTTCAATAATATTAAGTTGGTGTCAGACTCTTATACTCCTGAGGTACGTCGCTATATCAGGAACCGCCAACAAAAACTGTAACCAAACTTGTCAACATGGGTTTCTGTAATTTTCAAGTTGGTCTGGATCAGGGGTGTCAATTTAGAAGTGTTTTTTTCTTCATTTTTTTCGATTCAGGAAGTCACTCTTCAATTCGAAAAATTAAAAAAATTGAATCTGAATTGGCAACACCAGACTATGAAACATGAAACATTTTTTGTTTCATATACTGTCAACACTGGACTCACAAAATTCGAAAGAACAAAAACAAAAAAACATCTAAATTTTTCATCTTGAACTTAGTTACTCTCAATTGCGATTATTCAGACCATCTGTGTTCAAGGGAGATAACTGCTGTAATATTATTCGGATTTCTCAGATGAAGCATTGACAACCATTATTAATTTTTGACTTGTACTTCTTCTGTCCTAATTTCTATTGCTTTTCATCGCAACTACCCAAACCATCTTAGCTTAAGAGAAATAACCACTGTAATATTATTGTAAGCGGAGTGTGATGACCTAAAACTCATGGGAACACAAATAGATACTTCTTGGATATAAACGAAAATGTAACAAGTCTTGAGAAAATTAGTCGGTGGCCATTTTCAGTCTTTTAAAAATCTTTCAACGGTTTTACATTATTTTTTTTTAATCAATTTGGAACAAAGAGTTTGATAACAGAAATAGACGTTGCCGAATGCTATCGAAAATTGTGTCAACAGCGTCGCACGTTTTGAACAGAGTCTGTTTTTTCTCTTGTTTTCCTTTTCATTTCTTTCTTCTCATTTTCATTTGTCTCCAGGTTTTCACTTCCGACAGTTTTCACAGAACTTTTTTTTCTCGCTATTTTCATTTTTTGCCCTTTTTTCTCCCCTTCGTCTCGTGTCATTGTTATTGCAACCTTCTATTTTCTCTCTTTTTCTTTCTTTCTTTTTTTACTTTCCTTCTTTCTTTCCTTCCTTCTTTGTTCACATTACACATTTGGATTTGCCTCTCTTTCTTTTTACACGTTTCTTTCTGTCTTTACGCATCTCTCTTTTTCTTGATTCTTTCTTTCCTCCCTTCTTTCTTTTTTCTTCACCTTACGCATTTGTATTTACTTCTCTTTCTTTCTACACGTTTCTCTCTTTCTTTACTCTTTTTCTCTTTCTCCTGGTTATTTCCTTCTTTCTTTCTTTTTTTCTTCATGTTAAACATTTGTATTTATCTTTCTTTCTACACGTTCCTTTCTTCATGCATCTCTCTTTCTCCTGATTCTTTCTTTCCTTCCTTCTTTATTTCTTTCTTTCTTCACCTTACGCATTTGCATTTGCCCTTCTTTCTTTCTGCAAGTTTCTGTCTTCCTTCACTCTTTTCTCTTTCTCCTGATTCTTTCTTTCTTTCTTTCTTTCTTTCTTTCATGAAAGCCATTAGCGTCTCAATTATTCCTTACCACGTTGGATATGTATTACTACTTTGATCATCAATCATGCCCGCCAACGACCTGCCCAAGGCGAAAACCACTGACATCTGGTAACGAGACCTTTCCCACCTCATCAAACATTATCACCATTCGTCTATACCACCAACCATACCCCCTCCCCCTCCTCCTCACCATCATCATCAACATCATTAACAATAACAATAACAGCTAAAGAAAAAAACTGCTAAGAGATCTTTGGGAGTGAAACAACTGTTTACGGCATGGAAATCAAGTTCGGTTACCCTAGTTCGAATCCTGACTGAGCCGTAATCTGAAATCCTACAAAAGTCGTGAAATGAATTCTCCCTGAGGTAGGGTTAAGTGACGGTCCTGCTAACAACAACCCCTTTTTTTTTCTCTAGGAACGTACGATCAAGATTACAGCGAGTCTGCGTATGTTCTCTTTTGTTTAATTAGATGCACGCGACGGTAACTAAGCCCTGAAGTCCGTCAGTGCAATAGAATGTTTGAGTCTTGGAGAAGGATATTTTGTTTTTGCAGTAGCAGCAATAATGTCTCCTGCTCTTCAAAAATGCATGGGCCCAATTCGCCCTGTGCTTTCCTCCAGTACCAACCATTTAAATCTATCTATCTATCTATCTATCTATCTATCTATCTATCTATCTATCTATCTATCTCATCTTATGAAATGAGTTATTGATGATACAATCATAATACTAATTGTAATATATTTTATCAAATCGGGCGTTTATGCATTCGTGCAACTCAGGCAGTTTGAAGCAGCCGACGAGATATCTCGCTAAATATTCGTCCTGGATCCTCTTATTCTGGTAGCGTATACAATTCACTGCTAGTGACAAATGCAGTGAAAGTGGAATACTGGAGCCAATTTTCAAATCTGTAAACAAAACGGTATGGCCAGAGGCACTGGAATACACAAACATATGTGCATATAAAAAAAAGGATAGAGCCCTTTGCCACCTTTGGTGGCTACGGTTGTTCAGTATCATAAAAACTGAGAGAAAGGAGAGTGTAGCGGAGAAAAGAGATTTTCTCTTCATTGAAATAATCATTTTCTCTGCTAGTGGTCAGATAAATTTCTTATATTATAGAATTCACAGGTAGTGATAGATGCAGTGAAAACAATGTTTATCTTTGAACTTTCATTTAATCCAAAGTTTACATGCGTGGTCCAGAGAAAAACCTGATAATTCCTGGGATGGTGTAATGGTTAGTGCGTCTTTCGCAGACACAGAATGTCACGTGTTCAAATTCTCGGTACAAAGGGCATGGAAAACTCATCATGGGACGAATTTCTCAGTGCACTCAGCAGCTAATTGAGTACACCCTAAGCTGTGTGATTGGATTGGTAGGAATGTATCAGCAGTTCTATGGCCGTGTCCCTCTCGGGATAAAAAGCAAGCATACCTTGACCATCTTCCAAGACGTTGGCCAACATGTTTGAATTATGATTAAATGAAACCCCGAATGGGTTACCCATACCTCAGCGTAGTGGAGGAAGCGTTGAATATAATACGAAGGGGTTGTTTCGGCTTTTCTTATCCCACTGACATTATAGCTTCCCCACCATTTTTTCGTTTAGGTTTTTAAATTTTCTGTACTAAAAAATTGAATTATTGATGATGGTATCGGAAATTTCTTATGATCAAGCATAATTTTGAGTTAAATTTTGTTCTGCTAACTCCAGCACCAAATCTAAACGGCGGAAAGAATGGTAACTAGAATGAATTAACACTCCATGGGACAAGTGACTATATATGATCACTTAAATTGAGACTAAAGATAGCATTCGACTCTTATAAAGTTCTAATCGACTAGGTATTTATTCACAAACAATTAGCACGAACAGAAACCTTTTCATAAAAATTTGCCTGTGAAAGTATCTGGTAATTTTATGAAGTTTACAATTCAAAAAGGTTATTTTGATACCTAAAATATTTTAGGGTGCATTGGAATGGTGAAAGCTTGCAGAATTTAGCGTTTATATATCTAAAGTAAAAGTATGGTTAATGATTTTACTATAGAGAAACAATGCAAATGGTTTTACCATAGATACGATATTGCCAATGGGGAAATATGATTAATAATAGCCAGGAATTAAGGAGAGCCATGTAGAACATAAATGCATTACTATTTCTCTTACTGCAGAGAAACCACGCAGATATTTTGACCGTAAAATCAGGTTTACTGCAACGTTGAATCTGGCACTGGAGAGAGAGAGAGAGAGAGAGAGAGAGAGAGAGAGAGAGAGAGAGAGAGAGAGAGAGAGAGAGAGAGAGAAGGGGGGAAGGGGTAATAAATAAATGAAGTAATAGAATAAGAAAGAAAGAAGAGAAACTCGACGTTGAAGTCAATAATTGAACAATCGTTGCATCAAAATTTGCAGTCATGAGAAAAAAATTCATCAAAGAAAAAATATGGTCAGAATAAATTCCATTTGTGGCATCACTGGCATTTCCCATTCGCAAACATCTAAAATAGAGTAAAAAAATAATCAAGAAGCATTTAGATTCTGGAGAATTTAGATGTTTAAAAAAAAACATCAAATAGAATCCCAAGATGACCGAAAAAGCTTTTCCCGAGAGGTAGAAAAAATATTTTTAGAATAGGACTAGTGGAGTACTGATGCCAATTTTCAAATCTGTAGACAAAACAGTATGGCCAAGGACATTGGAACTCACAAACATATGTGCATATACGGTAGTTCAATGAAAGTGAGAGAAAGAAGAGTGTAGAGGAGAGAAAAGATTTTTTCATTGAAATAATCATTTTGTCCGGCAATGCTCAAATCAATTTCTAATATTTCTTCTAGAATAGTGTCGAAAAGTAAGGAGAGAGAGAGAGAGAGAGAGAGAGAGAGAGAGAGAGAGAGAGAGAGAGAGAGAGAGAGAGAGATTATTGGTCAGGTTGTTATGGTATACCGAGTAGGTCAACTAGTGTGGTGTTGAAAAGTAGAGACAGACCGAGATAGGGGGAGAGAAAGTGAAAGTGAAAGTGAGATGCAATAGAAACAGCGAAAAAAATAAGAGGAAATAACATTATAAAAAGAAAGAGAAAAAAAAGAGAGAGAAAAAATTCCTCCTTTTTTTTATATATCTAATTATTTTGTCCGGTCCGTCCGGGCACTGGTGGTCGTCAGGTCATTTTCGTTCCGTGCGTGACAATGTTTGTTAAAGTCTCTCGTAATGGCTGAGATTTGCGGTTATGGCTTTCGCCGTCCGAAGTGCCGACAAAATTGATGACATGATTATTCCGATTTTTTTCTCTCCTTTTTATTCCTTTTTCCTCGACCATTCAGTTTTATAGCTTCGCACATCCTGTAATACCATTCAGACTTGTTATACGGTTGTTCATGAGATGCTAGGGAGGCCTAATGGTTATCGGTGCGAAAAACAAGCCCACTTTAGTTTGAATTTTGACTGAGCCCTTATTCTTCTAAAATATGTATGAATCTCCCCTCCACTCAAACTTATCCCTAGGTATCATTAACAAGCCTGAAAGTCCGACCATAGATGTGCTAGTTCGATTTTTAGTGTATGCAAGACCCCCTTTCTTTAAAAGGTCATTCCTTTCCAAGCTAACACATATGAGATCCCTTTCCTCAGGAACAAACTTCATTTAAGGCTATTATCGTAACAAAATGGAATTTCATTCGTACAATTAACTTGTACTGGTCTTCTGTCGTAGTAAAACAGAATTTCATGTTTTACTGACGTAATAATAAAATGTCATTTAAGCGACACCGGATTCAGAGGAGACGTGGAAGGGAATGTTCCGTGGGGATTTGCTATGTGTTTTTTTTCTGTCAGACTGTCAATTAGTGACAGCAAATGCTGCTATAAGAAGACTTTGTCAAGACGGATTCAAAAGAAATTCATTGGATGTGGACAAACTGCTGCTGCACAACACAAGTGACTCATTTTAATGATGCATTGAAACAGAAACAGTTTTTTTTTCTAGGTAAAGGAGTCGATTGGTGATTGTGTTATATGGCACATATTTCCTCAAGTTGCAAATGTGACGCAGTGAATAATGGAGTTGGAATCGGGATTTCTTGCACACATGGCGTATTCTTCAGATCTCTCACTTTCAGATTAGCCCATGTTTCACTCAATAAAGCAATCCTTGTCTAGTCAGAAGTGCCAATAATCGCTCTTTCATTGTGGAATACACAATTCAGCTGGGATGTGCTGTAAGATCAATGAATTTCAAAGAAAACACGTTGGCAATTAAAAAAATAATGCTATGAATTTCAAATAGCAAAAAATGGTAGTATCTAAATACACTCCAAGAAATCTCTGTTTGTGTCTTTGTGTACGTATATCGCAACTACTTGACAACTAGCCATTATACAAAGTTGACATTCTCCGAATAGTCAGCATACTAGGCAGTGTAGAGTCAAGTTTTTTTGATCGAGTTTCAAGATTTTTGATCAATGATTCTTGAGAAATCTGATAAAAATGAAATAAAAATTAGGATCTTTCTCCATAGTTTCTATGAACTATTCCCCTTGACCTATACTTTTTTTTGAATCGTCAAAACTTATATATATATATATATATATATATATATATATATATATATATATATATATATATATATATATATATATATATATATAAATTGACAGCACTGAACACTGAAGAGAAGTAACCGTAATGCTTCGAAGCCGTAGTTTCGAACATAAGACGGAAAATTATTTTACATGACAATTTTGGCAGACTACTGTACACACCATAAAATCCGACCTCTTCCAAACATACACCCAAGAAACGTGCGCTGCCTCGGTGAGATAAAAAAAAACAAGAAAATGGCTGCGTAGCGTAGAGCTATGGTCCACAACTTTGTCCTCAGCACGATTCATCAGTTTCGATGGTTCGATCCCAAAATGAGTGCCCCAATATTTTGGCCTTTTGTCAAACTAATCTAGTTTTTGGAACGAGTTTCTCAAATCGTTACAACTGTACCGAATTTAATTCTCGCTCAGTGTCCAATTACTGTAACCAGAAAAAGGTGAGCTTAGTAAATAACTAATAATGTAGTGAACTTAATTAGGATTAAGTGATACAAACTAATGGCCTTGTGTCAAACTAAGCAAAAATCTAGGTAAATATCAATTGTCTCAATAGAAATTGAAGCGACACTAAAGTAAACCCTCCAGGGTGCAAGCCTTGGAGAAGCGTATGACGATCTAGGGGTACAGAATCCATCTCTCGGCCTCTGATATATTCCAAAGGAAAGCGATGAGCGAAACATCTGGCATAAGTTTGACTGCAGGAGCTGCAGGACGGACGTCGAAGTTTGCTTCTAACCGCCTCAAGGGATCACCATTCTTTTAGAGCAGTATTCGTTCAAATAAATCGTTTGGTTCACTGAGAAGAGCCCTTACTAGGAAACTCACTCCCAATCGTATCATATGGACAGCATTCCTTTTTTTGGATGAAGATCAATCTTTGTTATGATTAGTAATTGTTCATTTTGTTATCTGGCAATCCACTTCGTTGTGAAGTGCCTACTTCTCATCGCCTGTTACAATTTAAAAAATCGCACCCTGAAATACAACCCCGTAAGTTTTTTTTCCTTGTGATTTATGTGCAATCCACATATCAGATCAAACAATGCAACCAGGCTGCTGCAGCTGATATTCAATGCTTGGTATAGATATTTTCAGGGCGATGGCCATCTTCCGTTTCGTATAACGTTGATTATACTCGAGTAATGTCTTTATTTAATTGCAATCAGCTTCAACTCGTCTACCCAACCGTGGAGCATCATTCAACAAAAAATGTATGAAACTTCGCAAACCACTTTTGACACGTTTGATCTTTCATGATAACCTTTCTGTAAACTACACAAAACTTTTTTTCCCTGTTTGAGTTGCATTTTACATCCCTTGGGAAAAGAATATAATATATACGCCAATTTTGACGAATCAAAAAAAGAAAAAAAAATTGCCCGACGTCATGGCAATTGTCCCTATACGCTAAAAAAAAACTTTTTAAATGAAGATAGTTAAAATCAAATTCCCCTAATGCCATCTGCAATAGAGATAAATCGTTAGGCAAGTACAAACTTGGGCAAATAGCTGCCAAGCTTGCTAGATAGAAAGTTACATAGATATTCATACGTATATATGGATGCAGACAGTGACAGAAAGACGGTCGGTGAACATAGATATGGACATATATATATATATATATATATATATATATATATATATATATATATATATATATATATAGTACAGATCAGGTCAGCAATATAGCATAATATAAAGCAACGTCTGATATGTGATGGATTTATTTCATAGAGTGCTCAATACATTCAACTTTATACATCGGAAGTCAAATCGTTTTAGAGTAGAGCTGGAAATGTATAATACGATGTGGATTCGCTACATAAACAAGTTTATGTTTCTGCCCTCTCTGGGCCTCATTAGGAGAATTATTAGCCTGGAGAGACCCAGAGAGGGCAGAAACATGAACTTGTTTGTGTAGCGAATCTCCATTCTATTTATATATATGTATATATATATATATATATATATATATAGAGAGAGAGAGAGAGAGAGAGAGAGAGAGAGAGGGGGAGAGACAGAGAGAGAGAGGGAGAGAAAGGGAGGAGGAGAGAGTGATGATCAAAGTGAAATGTTATCAGCAGAAAAAGATAAATATGAACAGAGAGAGAGAGATGATCAGAGTGAGATTGGTAGATAGAAGATATCAGAATGAGATAGATATGATCAGGGTAACAGATGTATAGATAGATATGATTAGTATGAGATAAATAGATATGATCGGTTTGAGATAGATATGATCAGTATGAGATAGAGTGATACATATGATCAGAGATGGGTAGATAGATAGATGGACAGATATGATCAATGTGAGATAGATAGAGTGATAGATATGACCAGTGCAAGGGATATATAGATAGATATGACATGTGAGATAGATTTGATTAGTGAGAGATAGATAAAAACAAAAGAATAAATGAATCAATTCACACTGAACAAAAAGAACGCGAACCATTTAAAAGACGAGAGAAGACAACAAAAAAAAAGAAACAAAAAACGTAGAAGAAAGAAAAACGCAACCGCGTCCACATGGCCTTAACATATGAGGGGTCAGTCAGCCATGGGGCGTGGCTTGGGTTTAGTAAGAGAGGGATAACAATATGACTCGCTGCGTAGGGAAAAGTGAGTTGTTTGTCTTATGCTGGTGTATCGTGTTACAGAAGTGCCCGACGAGGAGCGGGTATGCCAAATTAAATTATGAAGAATAAATACATAAAATATGGCGTTCGTCCGTCGCAGCTGCGGTCAAGATTGAAACTCCCACGGGACTGTCTTAACCTTCTGTATCTCGGGGTTTCTGATTTTAGAAGCTCCCTGGACAGGAAAACACGCACCAACGTTCACAACGATCTGGTGGCTCTTCAAGAACCGTCAACCAAAACTGTCAACAAAATGTCCACGTAGGTTTCTTCAGTTTTTAAATTAGTCTGTCCGTCTAGATTACAGGCTACTTATGTATGCATGTCAGTGTGTATGTATCACGTGTACAGGCTACACTCATGGAGCTAAAGGGCTGGAAAATTTGAACATTTACTTGTGTCTAAAAAACACATTTTTTTGTTTTTAAGAACCCCTACAAATAAGCTTTTCAGTGGGGGTTCTGTTTGCTACCAAAGTTTATGCTAAATCAGTGGGTAAACCTTTTCAATCAATTCCCCAAACCGATCAAAATTTTCTGCGCCATTACCCAACCCTCACTAGTACTGAAGCTTCATACCAACGACATGGAAAAAATTATCTGAAATGTTATTATCGTGAATGTTAGATTGCAATGCAATACTAATCATATTTCTTGAAGAAGTCAGTTTTAGTATTTCTAAAGCCGTGTAGGCTACCTATCACGTGAACCAGATCGTCTCATTTAAAGAAAAATGAACTTGACCAAAGATATTTAAAAAAAAACGAAAAAACATTATCAATGTGTTCTGTTCGGCGGATTCCATAATAAAAAATGTCAGTCAAGGACGTGAAAATTTAAACAAATACCCAAGGCTAATCTACACGCACAATAACACCGCCCGCCCCCTAGGATTTTGAAATTTCCCTCCAAAGGGGAAATTTCCGTGGTTGAGAACCACTGGGCTAAATTGATCACTCACTTTATGTCCGACCACCTACATCCTGTTTTTTCTTTTTTAAATTTCAGACTTTTAGTGATCACTGTCCAACAGAAGACGAGAGAAGTTACTAATTCGTTGATCATCCCTATTTCCAATGTTTCACTTGATCACTGCCAACCTGGCATGTTACCAAGAGACGTTGGTAACCTGATGGTTTTCTATTGAGCAACTAACCAGACCTGTTTCATCTCAATCTAGGACTTTAGGAGCTCTCGGGATAGATATCACCTTATACAATCAATAACTAATAAAGCTTTCTGAATCCTGCACATACGTACATGGAATAGGAAAAGATTGTGTTGCGCTAGTCTTTCAAATGAAGAGAACCTATCAACCTCGATAATCAGCATTGGATATCTTGTCTTTTATTCAGGCACCAGATTTTTCTGACGTCGATCGAGTCGAGTGATCAAAAAGCGAAGTGTTGCCTGATGAGAGAATCTTGATATATGAACATATATCTACCAATACTAAGATGACTATATGCAAATGAAATCATGCGTTTTTCTCCTTTTAACAAAATCAATAGTTTTTAGCTTGCTAAAGTTGTGCTTTTTAAAAATCTTGTCCATATGACGAACCAGGGACTTCTTGGTCTATTTATAGGGGCTGCTCTGTTCACTGAGAAAACCTTTACTGGAATGAACACATTTTTGTGACCATCTAAAAATCTCCCCACATCGAAGATGACTTCATGAACATGAGCTCGTATGTGTATATCTATTCAGCAAAATCAATAATGATTATCGAACTAACGATTTGTTTTTCACCCCCAGCTTATCCACCACCACTCGTCTCATCTCTCTCTCTCATATATATATATATATATATATATATATATATATATATATATATATATATATATATATATTCCCTCACTATCCGAAAGAAGAGCGCTCTTAAACCGAAATGGAGTTAAGTAAATAAATGATTATTATTCATTCATACGGGGAAATGTTTGAGTATTTCCCAGACCCAAAATAACTTTTAGAACGATCTACTAGATATCCCATTTTGTCTGTTTTTTTGTTTGCAAATTCACTCTGGCTGACAATCCATGATAGTTAGTAAACAGCGTTGATCGAAAATGAAAGATAAGCTCTCAATGAGACACGAACTCTCGTATTTATTCCCTCATGGATGCCTCGTTATAGGAACCAGCTTCTCTTGTCGACCTAGCTACGACAACTATACGGTGTAGAAGTTGATCAAATGTAATTCTTATGTCTACATTTCATTTGTCTACAATTTTTTCTCGTGTGATAGGTTTTTTTTACGTCAGTAGTACCAGTAGCTGCAAAAAAACACTATTCAAGAGGTGAATCTAGTAATTATGATATTTAATAGAAATAACAATCACAGATCTGTTGGGGTTTTGTGATGTTTCTGAAAAGTCGTCTGTCCCAATGGAAGTATATCAAATTTGGTATGCTGAATAGGGATACGGTTAAAATAAGGGGAGTTAACTTTGTATATCTAGATATGCTCACTACTAACTACACACTTGATAGATGAAAAATTCAAAGTACTATCTCAGACTCCTGCTGGTCAATATATTTTTCTCAAAGTTCGTTTACGCCACTTTCTTGCTCATTTCGGAAAAAGCGAATGCGAAAATTGTGTCGAGTTTTTGTTTTGCAGTGAAGCCGCTATAAAAGCTAGACTGTCTTCCCCCTTCTCTCTCCTACGCCCCAATCTCCTGCATCTTCCATCCACCTAGCCCCCACCGACCCAGCCTTGCCTAATTATTGGAATCTGGGAACTCTCAAAAATTTTTCCATATAAATCAATGGTAATTGATCATTTTTGCTACATGCCATTTCGGCTTACAAATTTTTTTTTTCACAGGGAACCTCTCCTTTATCCCAGGTCCCCAAGCCTAGCCCAATTATTGGAATCTGGGAACGTTCTAACATTTTCTCCATTATTAATCAATGGTAATTGATTTTTTTGCTTTATGCCATTTTTGGCTTACGAAATGTTTATTTTCAGTAGGAAACCTCTCCTTCCGGATGACAGAGCAAACCTGTACTTACAAAACTTGGCTTAGTCTGGCACAGCACAGCAAAGTAGGACACCCAGTGCTGATCAACCTCTGTGCAGTAGCAACAATTTGTGAGACCAGAATGCTAACTCCTATTCGGAGATGAGAAGACCATATATTGGTATCTATTAAGCTAACCTTAGTATTAGGATTTCAGTGAAGATTGAACTCATGACCCTAATAATAATATGCAATATTAGCCTGTTGACAACTGCTCTGTGGTGAGAATTGTAATCTACAGAGAAACCTTTTTTTTGTACGAATTTTCAGTAATTGTTCATTCTTTACGATATATTAAATGTATTTTTGTTTCTCAATGAAACACTTTTCAGTCGGTTGGTCTCTCATAGATTAAATATCAATTATTCCAGCTGTATCATGTTGGATTGATATGAAATTTGGTCCAGTCCTTAGGATTAACCATCCTCATCTTCCCCCTCTCCCCCCTTGCTACTAATACCACAACTAGTGATGTCGAATATCAATTTTCTCAGCCGCATCATGTTGGATTGCTATGAGACTTAGTCCATATCGTCAGGTTGGCTATCTCCATATTCCACTTTATCCTCCTCCTCTTCCTCGTCCTAATCGTTGTCATCCTCTTCCTACGACTACTTTGCTAAAAATTCCTTTGAAATCGGAAATCATTTATATAACATGGAGAGATATGGACATAAGGATGGTGGGTACATCGTTCAGCTTATGGTTATAGCTAAATCAACTCGTGAACTCCTGTTTGTCTTTTTGGTAGTATTCATGTGAGGCTCCGCATACGTTATTTTTCGATGAAAGTTTTTCTTTCTTTCTAATAATGGTGGCCTGGTTCTCATATTCCTTGCATTTTAAATTATCATAATCGACAACCGATAGTCGTTCACTTTTGGGCTTGATTTCAAGGGGCAATCAACCGCTTTTAGAAAACTTGAACTAGATTTGGGCAGAAAGGTCAGATAATGTTTCATTTCCTTCCACTCCCTAAATTCTGTGAATTAAGCAGCTTTTAGTCCCAGTTTAAAATAATGTTTCAAAATTGCTGGAATATTAGTATCCAACATTGCAGCATCTGGAACAAAGGGTAAAATTGATTAGAAGTAGTAATGATATGATATATATGTATAATAATAACATACAAGAGTAATAGTCTTTCGATGTGTACATGAAGTAAGCATCGGAGGAATGGTCTGTAAAAAAAACAAAAACGAAAAAGTTTTTGATACATCCTGATAATTCACCAAGTTGACTTTACAAAGAAATCTAGAATAATTATAACGTCAATCTCTCCTCTGACAAAAAAAACAAAAAATTAAAAAGATTAAAAACAAATTAAAACAAAAGCAAAAACAAAACAACACCTTCCCAGGGGCAAGCGTATGAATACACAGCAAATGAGTGAGCGTGTTTATGGCCGTTAGGTTAAACTTTCCCTTGATTCTCTTTTTACGATCCCTCATTTTTCATCTTTGGTCTTTATGGGTTATGGACGGTATCACAGGGGCTCTAAAGAAAGAAAAGAAAGAAGGACCCACGGGCTTTTGAGGTAGGGTTAAGTAAAGAATTAAACTTGCATCCCACATTTCACCCATGCTCTTCACATTAGGGTCCTCCCCGACCCCCCAACTTTGAGTGGCAGGACATTTGATACGCCCTTCAATTTGTTGTTTGTTATTTGCGAGCTATAAAAGGTTTTTATCGTTGCAAATATCGTGACTGACATACCAAAACCCTTGCCATTTCTCAAGGGACGTAATCGAGATCTCTTAATTCTCGAGCTCTGTTTCTACCCTGAAAATCGACGATGAGCAAGTAGGGAATATTTAGAAATACAGATTCGTCTATTTTTTTTCTCCAGAAATATGAGAGTTTCGAGACGTGAAATAAACCTTTTTTGCTGAATGGTTTGCAAATAGCGGTCTCCACCCACTAAATAAATAAGTAGATATATCATTATTCCACAATGTTACACGGCTTCTTCGGTTCCTGAGCGAGGTCATTGTAGTTGGCGGCCTTTTTATGTTTTTCTTTTTTTTTCTGTATTTAACCTGTCTACGATATGGTAGACTTTTCTTTCCTTATTATTTCCGTGGTCAAACTGGTTGAGACGTCGTCCGCGAACGCTCAGGATATGTGATGCGATTTGGAGTCTTGCTGCCTCTTTATTCTTACTTCACGTTACTCACTTTAAGGGTGTTCCGACTTACGAAGTTTGGACGAAGAAAAACAATACGATGCCCGCTCTGTTCTGGTCCATCATCATCATTATATCATCATCATGAGTCCTTTAGCGTCTGTCGTTGGACATAGACCCTCTCTATCATGGGCGTCACAGAGTTGATACTTTCGGAATTAGAGTAGTTCTTCACACTCATATTTTGCCGGCTGCATTTCTGCATATGATCTCCGTGGGGGACCACATTTGTGAGTCGCGATGTCCAGTGGTTGTCTGATATTCTGGCAACATGGCCAGCCCATTGCTATTTGAATTCACTAATGGTTTCTTTGATACCTCTGACTCCTATTTTTTTCTGTAATATACTCTAATATACATATACATATACCGTCTTATGATCTTCTCGTGTGATGTTGAGAATTACTCTCTATATAATACACATTGAGTAGTTCTCGGCTTGAGCATCAATCATAAGCTTAAATCCAATGTTCCAGCTCTATAGGTGACTATCGGGAGGATGCATTGGTTGCAAACCCTTCTTATAAGGATAAAGATAGGTCAAAGCGGAATATTCCAAACACTGTGGTTTCCTACCCACTAGCTGTTTGGTCAAACTATCAAATATCAACGGTGACGACGTTCAAGAGGTCGGAATACGCAGTAATTATTGAGTAAAGGTCTTCTGACCCTCTCATCATTTCGTCTAAGTAATCATGAATTGGTATCCATCCATTCATCATCAGTCTTTTAGCGTCCGTCGTTGGACATAGACCTTCCCCAGGATTTGCCACACTTCTCTATCATGGGCGTCACGGAGCCAGTACTTCCTGAACTTATCTAGTTCATCTCTCCATCTAATATTTTGCCGGCCTCGGTTGCGCATATGGTCTCGGGGAATCCATGTTGTGAGTCGTGATGTCCATCGATTGTCAGCCATTCTTGCAACGTGGCCAGCCCACCGCCATTTGAGATTTTTTATGGATTCTATGATGTCTCTAACTCTTGTCTTTTCCCGGATGTGTTGTGCTGTTTTGTGGTCTCTCCATGTGAGGCCCAGCATTATTCTTTCATGTGCACGTTGCATGGTTCTCAGCTTACGGGTCTGTTTCTTGGTTAAGTTCCATGTTTCAGCTCCATAAGTGACTATTGGGAGGATGCATTGGTTATACACCCTTCTCTTTAGGATAAATGGGATCTTATTATTTTTGAAGGTTGAGCTAGCTCTGCCAAAGGCTTGCCATCCTAGTGTGATTCTTCGCTTGATTTCTTCTTCTTTTGAGGGTCTCATGGAGATTCGTTGCCCTAGGTAGATGTAGTGGTCTACTTTCTCGAGTTCTGTGTCCTCGATTTCGATCTTAGTGTTCTTATCTCCAATGTGGTTGTTGCACATGATCTTCGTCTTGCTGAAGTTCATGTGTAGGCCGACTTTCTTGCTCTCCTCATTTAGTTCATCTATCATTAGTTGGAGGTCATGTAGGTTCTCTGCGAAAAGGGCTATGTCGTCTGCGAATCTGAGGTTGCTCAGATACTCGCTGTCTATTTTAATTCCTTTACTCTCCCAGTCTAGCCTTCTGAAGATCATCTCGAGGCAGGCTGTGAAGAGTTTAGGTGAGCTGGTATCGCCTTGTCTTACTCCTTTCTGGAGCTGGAAGGGGTCCGAGTCTTTATGTAGCCTGATAAAGGAGCTGCCGTGATTGTATATATGTTTCAACACTTCAACATATACTGGATCTACACCTTGGCGACTGATGGCCTCCATGACCTTAGGGATTTCTACTGAGTCGAACGCCTTTTTGAAGTCGATAAATGCTACGGCAAGTGGTAGTTTATATTCTGCTGCTTTTTCTTTCAGTTGATTTATCGAGTGCAGGTGGTCCATGGTCGAGTAGCTTCTTCTAAAGCCAGCCTGTTCACGTGGCTGGTTTTCATCGAGTGTTTTTGTGATTCGGTTGGTGATGATCTTTGTGAAAAGTTTATATACACAGTTGAGTAGGCTTATAGGCCTATAGTTGTTGAGGTCTTTCGGGTTTCCTTTTTTATATAAAAGCATTATGATAGCAGTATTCCAATCGTCTGGGACTTTACTGTGTTTTAGACACAGGTTGAAGAGGACGGCCAGTTTCCTATTGATGGTTTTACCTGCTTTTCGGAGTAGGTCGATGGTGATGTTGTCTGGTCCAGGGGCAGTTCCTTTCTTTGTCTGTTTAATGGCTTCCTTCATCTCCCACGGGGTTACTTTTGGGAAGTCCTCTAGTTGTTTGCCCGTGTCTTGCGTATCTTGCTCATTGTTTTGCAGTCCTTGTTTGGACGAATAAAGTTTTTGGTAGAATTCTTTGGCGCGTTCGACAATCCTGTCTCTGTCTGTTGTTAGGTTTCCATTTTCCTCGAGTATGCTAGTTATTTGCCTTCGTCCCGAGTTGAGGAGTTTGTTTATAGCTTTGAAGCCCCGACCTTAGAGAAAAATAAATAGAAGAAGATCCGAAAGCGTTTTGATCAAATGTTGGTCGAATCAACCGAAGGTCGGACTACAGAACTTGTACCTTTAGAATTGATGACAGAAACACTAAATACAGAAATAGTAAATGTGGATAGAACCCTCGTTGGCGTTTTAAAATTATTTCAGTTTCCTTTTTTTTTTTTTTCGTATTTTCAAATTTCAATTCCATTTCCCTCAATTTCGTGCCTTAAGTTTACGAATTTACCGTTTATAATTCTCCTTTGTCGGTCTTGATCAACTCCAATGGAAAGTTAAAAGCTCAAAAAAATAGAAACGTTCTCGATTATATAAACACACATTTCCACGGTACACAATTAGTAGTGTAGTGCCAAAAAAGAAGAGGGAACGTAGGGCTGCTTGCTCTAGAGCAGGGGTTCGGATGAAAGCGCCCCCGCTCTATGCACTCTAGGAAGATTTTAAAAATTCAACCAATCTCAGAGGCCATCTGAGACGAGTATTTGAACATGTACTGGCAAATTTTCTCATACCAGTAAATTGTTAAAATAGCGAATTATAGTCGTACTAGCAGAGGTACCCGTTGTTGCCCAGGCGACAGATACCTATAAGCATTTTCTGTGTGAAACTCAAGGTTTTGAGTATTTTTCCTTGTAATTAAATATATGTGCAAATATTTCATTTTTCATCTGGATTCACGTACATCAGGTTGATTTTTTTCAGGCTGTGTGAAGCTTTTCAGGACTGTGTTTATAGTTCATTGTAATATATTGACTTTATAAATATGTTATTCTTTTACTAACAGCAATTAACTACAGTAGCAATCAAAGATGGCGAAGGGTTCAGTTCCTTCTTATATGTGTGTGCGTTTGTTTGTATGTTCTAGCGCTCCAGGCCATACCGTTTTATCTACAGGCTTGAAAGTTGGCATCAGTACTCCACTAGACGCCTTCTAACGCTGTATTCTTATTCGCGGAAAAAAGCTTTCTGGGCCTTTTTCCGGCCTTCTTTCGACAAATTTATTAATCAC
The DNA here is from genome assembly GCA_963457665.1 of Thysanoteuthis rhombus. Taxonomy (NCBI): domain Eukaryota; kingdom Metazoa; phylum Mollusca; class Cephalopoda; order Oegopsida; family Thysanoteuthidae; genus Thysanoteuthis; species Thysanoteuthis major. The sequence continues at coordinate 7,455,283 of OY735230.1, forward strand.
AACTAGATCTTCCAGAATCTAGATGTTTCCAGATGTTTTTTTTACTCTATTTTATATGTTTTCCAGGGGAAAAATATCGCGGGAAAACGTCTAGAATCTAGATGTTTCTAGACGTTTTCCTACTATATTTTAGATAATTTCGATATGAAACGCTAGTGACATCATCAATAGATGTGTGTCTCAATTTCGAATTGATTTGCAAAACATCTTATAGTAACCATTGTAACAACTTTTAATCAGCAAGAGCTCCTGAGTACTTGTATATGGATGGCGTTTCTCTCTCTCTCTCCAAGGAAAAATAATGGCGTTCCTACATGTCTTCTATGCACAACACAACTTTCGGGTTGATCCAATGAATGGAGGTAAAGGATGACATTTGTTCTTCTCTTTTTGGAAAAGTGACGAATACGTATGTATGATATCGAGGTTCAGATAGATATGGATGTCATAGTATCTCATGTTGTTCATTACATATATTTCACTTCACTCTATAATGATTGACTTACGTCCAGATCGAGTGGCTTCCGTACTTTTAGAGAATCACCCGAAGAGTACAGATTAAACTTTTAATCAATTATGATAATTATCGTAGCCTAATTGGTAATGGTGTCGTAAATGAACAGCAGTCCTTTAGAGTATGGGCTGTGAGTTCAATTCTTGTCCAAAAGTACTTTTTTTAAATTTCGATTTGTCATAGTCGGATCGAACGGCTGGACAATTAATCTGCTGAAAGAGAAAAAAAAAATAACGCAGAGATGAGAAGCAACCAAAGAAATGAGAAAAATAGTCAACATATTTCCAATTGTGAGAACTCGTTTCATGATTTCGCATAGCTTTCTCTCTTTCTTTATACTCGCACGGTCCCTCTCTCTCTCTCTTTCACCACTCTATCTCTCTCATCACTCTTTCGCTTCAACCACAAAAACACAGTGTCTCTATCCATCCCGTCTTTCTCACTTTCTCTGCACGTTCTCTATCATTCTTTTCCTTTCCCTCTATCTTTATCTCTCATACACGCAGCACACAAATATAGAAAAGCACACTCTCTACATCTCGATTCTTTCTCTTTCTCTCTCTCCTCACTCTATCTGTACATACACATTTACTTTCTCTCTCTCTCTGAAACTCCTTCTCTCTCCCCACTCTCTCTGTACATGGACATTTACTCTCTCTCCCTCTCTCTCTGAACTTCCCTTTCTCTCCCCTTCTCTCAAATGTGCAAAAACATACTCTCTCTTCCGATCCTGGTTTTCTCTCTTTCTCTGTACACACACGATCCTCTTTCTCCTTCTGTCTCCTCTGTCTCTCTCTCTCTTTCTTTCTACCCCTCTTTCTCTCTCTCTCTCTCTATCTCATACATGCACACGCGGATACGCTGATCCACACCACACAAATAAATAAAAACACGTTGACTCTCTCCATCCCAGCTTGGGCCCCGTCTCGCCAACACACGCACGCGTCCGTATGTCTCCACCCTAGTCTTAAATCTACCCGGCCCAGTGTCAGCGACCCCACCCTGCCAGATATCGGCGACCCCACCCTACCAGATATTAAATCGGTAACCCCGACCCGATAGCCATTCAGTCCCGTCTTGGCTGTGCTTAGCGCTCTGCCCTCAGGGGCGACTCCATTGTTCTGTCGTCACAAAGAGTCCTGGACGACGAGTTATGGCGGCGAGCGGCTGAAATCGAAACCGGAACGCCTGGTGCTACACTCCTTCCAAAAACTGCACGGGGCCGTTTTAATATTCATGGCTTTGAAGAAAGAAAATAACTACGAGAAAACAACGTGAACAAACTAAGAGTCGTTGGATTCGGCCGGCGGGAATGATCGGGGTGAAAGTGGTCAAAATATGGAAAGGGGAGGGGGGAGAAAGGGAAAGAAAATATGAAGTATGATAAATAAGTAAACAAACAAACAAACAAACAAATGAAGCGGAGAGATCCTGATTAGAATTACGGATGGCGGGTGATTCAATAAGCTACTCGTGTAATATTACGTAATACGCGACGTGTATGCCAATATTTTTTGTCTGTAACATTCATCAAAGGAGATAAACATTAGATGCTGATTATAACGCAGTCTTCTTCCAAAGAAAAGAAAGTATGAAACAATAACAAATAAATTAATTAAATTCAACTGAGGGTTGCGTAATTACGGTATGGTGATCTTGATTAGAAATAAGGAGGGCTGGTGGTTCCATAGTATACTTATATAATATGCCAATATTTTTTGTCTATAACATTCATCAAAGGAAATAAACATTAAATGCTAATTATAATGCAGTCTTCTTCCAAAGAACAAAAAGAAAGAAATGAGCAATCAAACAAGAGAAAAATGTCGTGGGGTACGGTCAGGGGGTAGGCGGTATAATGTATTGGGTTAAAGTGGTCAAGATACAGGGGGGAATGTTTGAGGTGGGGATAAAAAAAGAAAATATGAAGCATCAACAAATAAATTCAACCGAGGGTTGCATAAACGGTTGGGGTGATCTTGATCAGAAATAAGGAGGACTGGTGGTTCCATGATATACTTATATAATACTTATATCATAACGCAATACGAGACGTCTACCTCGATATTTTTTCGTCCAAAAAATTACTGAGGGGGGATAACTATCAAATGCTAATGATAGAGTAGTCTTCTTTCAAATAACAATAAAAATAGACAATCCAACAAAAAACAAAAACAAGTAAATAACGAGTTGTGGAATACGGTCGGGGGGGGGTTGTATGGGGTGGCTGTCGAGAAAAAAAAGGGTCAGTGTGCTGGAGAGTGGGGGAGGGGATAAAGGAAAGTATGATAAATATAGAAACGAATGGATAAAGCGGGTTGCTTTTGCATGATACGATGGGAATCCTAATAAGAATCAAGTAGGGCTGGCGGTTCAATGATATATCTACATAACACAAAACGTGTACGTCTATGTTTTTTGTCTGTAAAATCTATCAATAGGCCTAATTATTAAATACTAATTACATAGTATTTTCCTTTATTATTAAATATTTTCTGAAAATGCTAGACCAGACGATTTGGGTTTATTCTGGTTGAATGAGAAACAGCGAATGACATAGCAACATAATGTTTTCGATATTTTTAAAAGTTCAATCCAATTACAAAATGATTCAAATACA
>OY735230.1:7460916-7543416 GCA_963457665.1 Thysanoteuthis rhombus
ACAGACAGACAGAAAGAGGGGCAAAAGAAACTTCTCCTTCCCATCAATCTACCCTGTCTCTCTCTCTTCCTGTACCTTCATTCCCTTCTTTCTCTTTCTCAATCTAGCCATCTAATCATGTTACACAACCCGTTGTAGCTGTCTTAATATAATGGTATCTTGCCTACGTAAGCAGTTACATGGAGAACTATGCTTTGAATCTCTTTCATGTTCTCTGTGTACGTGTATTTAGACCTTTTTTTCCTTAAGACAAGACAAAAAGGGACCCTGTATTACAAAAGAAAACAAAAAAACCTTAAAGGACCATTAACCTTAACCTGCTCATTGTCATCCACGTACACCTGCACACACACTCACATACGAGCGAGCAAGAGAGAGGAATATATATATATATATATATATATATATATATATATATATATATATATATATATATATATATATATATATATATATATATATATATATATATAGATATATATATATATGGTACAGATCAGGCTAGCAGTATAACATTATATAATAATATATTGATAATATAGAGCCACTTCTGATTCGCCTGATGAGGCCCGGAGAGGGCAGAGACATAACCTAGTTTGTGTAAGGAATTCACATTATATATATATATATATATATATATATATATATATATATATATATATATATATATATATATAGAGAGAGAGAGAGAGAGAGAGAGAGAGAGAGAGAGAGAAAGAGAGAAGGGGGTTGGAAGAAAAATGTATATAAATACACTGTTGCCCAAAGTTATACACTCCTTGTTAACAGAGGCTATGATTTTACTTTGAACGTTTTCATTACAAAGAAAACATATTTTAATATCAACTAATATGATGTATGTATGTATGTATGTATGTATGTATGTATGTATGTATGTATGTATCTATCAACTTATCTATCTATCCATCCATATTTGTCCAATATCTATCTACCTATTAGAAACCATCAACCAAAACTGTCACAAAAACTGCCAAAATAGGTTTATTCAGTTTTCAAGCGGCTGGCTGATTGGCTAAGTATGAGGTATACAGGTTGCACTGATAGAGCTTGAGGGCTGAAAATCTAAACATTTAGTCTTTACAATGACTACAGAAAACAGTTTCTTTTTTGAAAATGTTTGTGTTGGCTTCTTTTTTCTTTAAAAATTAGTGATCACTGTCCAACAAAATGTGAGAGAAACAACTCATTCACTGACGTCCCTTATTCAATTTGATAATTAATTGGTCACTCCCAATACTATATGCAGCCAAAAGACGTTGGTCACAGTTTCCAAGGGTAACTAATCAGACCCGTTCTAATAAGCATAATCTATATATCTATCTATCTAGTTTCAGAATGTGTCTATGCACGTTTTGTTGATTACAACGGTGGTTCTCATTTGAAAATAAAGCTTTACATTGAAAAATTGATAGAGCGTTGGATGTTTATGTTTAAATTAGAATATGTCCGTCCAAATTGGTACAGTTGTTTACATATGGATCGGCACAAGAGCTATTTTATCGCACAATTTATATTCTCAGTAATTCAAGTATCCTAATTTTTATTTTATTTTAGTCTCAATCTTAATTCAGTTATTTTAATGTGATCGGACGTTTTGAGTCTTAAAAGTTCAAATGACGTAATATATAAGTCTTTGTTGGCTCGTAGTATTTATTTAGCCAATACATTTATACTTGATTCTTGTTGTGCAGTTAAGGTCGCATCGATTTGAATTCCACATTGGTCCGATGTATAATTAAATAAGACTTCTTGAGACTTAACACGTCTGAGCACACATTAAAATACCTTGAGTTGTGTTGAGACTTTGGAGAAACTAGAAATTATAACACTTGAATTTAAAAAAAATATTAATTACGCGGTGAAATAGCTTTAGGCTCCATAGAGTTCAATCTGCATCTGATTTCTGAGTATGGATAGTTCGATACGAACACAGCTGAGTTGATATAGCTATATAATTAGTTTTGTGACCTTTTTGTTCTTCTGTCCGTAACACGGGACTCTTCCACTCTGGGTTAAACATTTTGCTGTTTATAATTAGAATAGAGAGTTCTACTCTGTTAAATCATGGTTGCGTTCCATTGTCACCCCAATGGAGCTACGGGACTGAAAATATAATCCCTACTACGTTTGGAAATAATGATTGTTTTTGTTTTTTTTCTTTTTGAAAATTACCCCTCTATAAAAGCTTTTGGTGGCTAGTCCAATTTGTTACGTAAATTTATGCTAAATTTGTCTGCACACTCTACATTATAAACATCATTTTTACTACTTTTAATCAGTGTTATTATTGTAGCTTTGCATCACAACATTCTAGGTCGATGCATTCTTCACAATTATTATTATTATTGCTGTTGTTTTTACTATTATTGTTATTATTATTGTTGCTATTATCATTATTATAATTATTATTATTATTATTATTATTATTATTATTATTATTATTATTATTACGTTACTATTTTTACTCCATCTTCTTTTTTATTGCTTTCAATCACATTAACATTGACATTAAGTCAATTCATTTTTCGCCATTGCTATCTTTTAATCAATCCACAATGCACAGTTTTCATAGTATGATAATCAGGACACTTCCTAAATTGGACAAGAGAAAGAAAACGTTGATAAAAAAACAAGGAACTTGATATTATCTATTGTTTTGAGAAGGATCATTGACATTCGAAGATTTTTTCGGACAAAAGAACCCATTCTTCTTACAATTTTTGTTCACACGTGTTAATACGAACAGGAAAATCATTTGCAGAGTAATAGACGAAAACTACCTTCTCTGGAAAAGAAATCCAGATTACTGACGGGGAAGGCTGCTGGAGATTGAGTAAACTCTAAGGAGCGGCATGTAACAACAAGTCTTCTAATTCAGACCGATGTGGAATTCATATCGATGTAGCTTTCGCTGAACAACAGGGACAAGGTATAGAAATATTAGCCTAACAAAGAAATGAGTCAAAAACATCTGCATCCTACGTCATAGGCGTTGCTGTTAAAAATCTGTTTGCAACCTTTATTTGACACTGCCGGAAAAATGGTGATGACTGTGAATAAAGACTTTTTAAGCAACGATATGTGACAAGGGAAGAAAGAGAAAGAGATTCGGCAGTATTGAGAATCGTGCTACCCCGGGCATCAAAGAATTCGAGGCAGATTGGGGGAAGATTAATCATAATAGCCACATATTTCAATAGAACTGGGTATTATATCTCGGAATTTTTGAGAAGAGGTATCATTATTTTTTCTATTGATATTTGGACCATCCTCATCTTGGTTGTTTTTCATGCAGCGTTTCGGCCGTTGCACTCTACGGCCTTCGTCAGGTATCAATAGAAAAAATAAGAACCGGGTATGATTGCAATTCTATGGTCCCGTTCTGAATATACGTCTATAGATATAAGATTTTAACACAATAGAGAACGTATTAAGACCAAACTAGTTGTATGAAAATCATTGAGCACTGACTCTCTGCGGGAAGCAGTAATAGATGAATGGAACTGCATTGACGCAACACACTGTAAACAACTATCGGGCATCTTGACCAACAGTCCGGGAACATCTCATACAAAAACATACCCTTTGCACAAACGCCGGATGCACTATCGTATAACATTGTCGAATGTTTCATCTATAATTGTTAGAAGAAAATGTAATCATTTTTTTTGTCCGGGAATGCTATGTATTCATGTGTATATCGCTGTATATATGTACATATCACTATATATCTATCGTTGTATGTATGTATCGTATAAATGTATGTATCACTATATCACTTATCTATCTATCTGTTGCTATCATCATCATCATCATCATCATCATCATCGTCAGTCTTTTAACATCTGTCGTTGAACATAGGCCTTCCCTAGGATTCGCCACAATTCTGTATTATGGGTGTCGCGGAGCCTGTATTTCCTGACTTTGTTTAGTTCATCTCTTCATCTTGTGTTCTGTCAGCCTCGGTTGTGAGTCGTTATGCCCATTAGTTGTCTGCCATTCTTGCAACATGGCCTGCCCATTGCCATTTGAGTTTTTGAATAGTTTATATGATGTCTCAGACTCCTGTTTTCTTCCTGATATACTTTGCTGTCTCGTGATCTCTCCATGTGAGGTTGAGCATGATTCTCTCATGTGCACGTTCTATGTATCTGTTGGTGTATCTATGTACGTATCCATCGTTGTATGTATGTATGTATGTATGTATGTATGTATGTATGTATCTGTCTGTCTATCTATCTATCTATCTCTCTGATGTTGTATCAATTTATGTATGCGTCTATTTATCTATTTATCATATGTATGTATGTATGTATGTATGTATGTATGTATGTATCTATCTATCTATCTATCTATCTATCTATCTGTTGGATATATATAAGTATGATCTATGAGTCTATCGTTGTATGAATGTATCTATTACTCCACCTGTCTATCTATCACTCCATGTACCTATCTATCTATCTATCTATCTATCTATCAATCTATCCGTTGTTGTATCTATACATGTATGCGTCTATTTATCTATCTATCGTTGTATGAATGTATCAACCTCTCCATCTCTATCTCTCTCTCTATCTCTATCTCTCTCTCTCTCTCTGTCCATCTATCTATGTTTGTATGTATGTATGAATGTATGTATGAATCTATCACTCCATCTATCTATCTATCAATCTATCTATCTATCTATCTTTCTGTGGTTGTATGTATGTATCACTCCTTCCATCTATCTATCTGTGAGAATGTCCATCAGGAATTCACTCCAAGAAAAAGACATCCATAAAAACTGGTGCCGTTGTCGTCGTGGTCTTCGTTCGAGTGTCAAAGTGTCTCCATAATCGCTAGACGCATTCATTTCTTGCTCGTCGCATTTCGTGTGTTGCCAAGGTGCGTGGATCGTCTTCGGTTACAGATCGGGTTTCCAGATGCACGGAACCAATTGATGCGGATGACATGGGAATTAAGTGTAGAGAAGAAGAAGAAGAAGAAGAAGAAGAAGAAGAAGAAGAAGAAGAAGAAGAAGAAGAAGAAGAAGGAGAAGGAGAAGAGGGAAGTGGAGAAAAAGAAAAGAAAAACTGTGGAAGAAGCTGAGAATAGCAAAAGCAAAAGAAAGTAGAGAGAAGGATGTGTGAATTTTACTCAAGGAAGAATGGGAAGAAGAATTAAGAGACAGAGAAAGAATGAGAGAAAGAAAGAGTTCAGAAAGAGAAGGATGAATATGGGTTGAACTGATGGAAAGAAGAAAAAAGAAATAAGACGAAATAAAGAACGAGGATGGAAAGAAGCAGAAATGAGAATTAAAGAATAGTTAGAGAGAGAGAGAGAGAGAGAGAGAGAGAGAGAGAGAGAGAGAGAGAGAGAGAGAGAGAGAGATGTGGGATCGAAAGTGAGAAACGGAGAAGAAAAAAGAGGGGGAGGGAAAGAAGCAGAAAAGAAGAAGAAAAAGGTAGAGAGCTGTACGTGAGTGTGAAGTAAAAATGAAATCGAGGAAGGAAGGAGAGCAAGACGAAGTTAAAAGATAGAAAGGATAGAAAGAAGTCTATAAATGAGAAAGAAAGATTAAGAAAGGAGAGACAGTGGCAGAAGAGGGATAGAGAGAGAGAGAGAGAGAGAGAGAGGGAGAGAGAGATGATTGTTATATCAATGGCAGAGGCGTTCGTCGTTTGACAAAAAGGTGCGGTTCTTTTTTGCAAATGGTTGCTCACGAGATAATTTGGTTCCCACAACAATATTCGTGTCACTCATAGGAAGATCACTTCCTTAAAGGCCGAGAGATCATTTTGGTAGAGGTTACAAAGGCTGTGAGAGGTTTTTGTTTTCCGGAGGTTTACTGTCTAATCAGAATGGGAAGGAAATAATCAAAGATTCGATATTTGCAAAATTAGATTAACAGATATGAGAAGAACAAGGTAAGCGAGCAGGCTGATATTGATATGAATAGACTGATATATGTATAGATAGATATGGACTGATAGATATACAGATAGATTTGAACAGACTGATAGATATATAGATAGATTTGAACAGACTGATAGATATGTAGATAGATATGAACAGACTGATAGATATATAGATAGATATGAACAGACTGATAGATAAATAGATAGACATGGAGTGATAGATATGTAGATAGATATGAACAGACAGTTGTAGATAGATAGATGGATAGATATGCAAGCAGACTATATATATATATATATATATATATATATATATATATATATATATGCACACACACACACACACACACACACATATATATATATATATATATATATATATATATATATATATATATGTGTGTATGTATGTATGTATGTATGTATATGTATTATAAATGATGATAACGGATTTTAGTGTCGCTCTTGCTAAACACCCAACAGGGTTGGACTCAAACACACGAGTAGTATTCGTCGCATAATTTACTGACCCATCATCAACCGTGTACTAAATAGGTCCATTTATGTGTCTCGCATAACTTTCATACATTAAGACTATACCCTTAATAAGATTTAAAAAAACCCAACAAACTATATATATCAAGCTTATCCAAAAACAAGATAAGCTAAATATAAGAATCATAGCACGAGAGGAGATCGTAGTTTCATCAGCAACGTAGGGTGACGATAGCAAAACAATTGTTTTGTTTTTGGATACTGCGAATCAGTTCCATGGTAAACAACTGATGATCTCTACGAAGAAGATCCACCAATAATGCATTAAAATCGATTCTGTGTGAGAAATGAATGAATAAATCACTACAACATCTTTTTGAGTGACAATTATTGGTGAATAATTGATTTTCATAACATGAACGAAATAGATTAATAAACAGAAACAGAACAATCTTTGTACGTAAGATCTTTAGTCAAGATTAACGTAGTAAAATACGAAATGGTTCAGACTGAAAAACTTCCTATATCAATTTTCTTCAGCAACATCATTAGAACGTAAAGCTGTAAAGCTTTCCAGGCTATATATATATATATATATATATATATATATATATATATATATATATATATATATATATATATATATATATATAGATAGATAGATAGATAGATAGATAGAGAGAGAGAGAGAGAGAGAGGGGGGTGATGTTTGAGCAATACTACATTGAAGCCATGTTAGTATAACTGTTTTGTTTTTAAATACCCGAAATCACCGTCATCATCATCAATCTGTTGTCCATCGTTGCACATGGACCTTCCCCAGTATTCACCACACCTATCATGGGCGTCGCAGGACCTATAATTTCTGAATTTGTCTGGTTCGTCCCGAATCCATATTGTCAGTCGTGATGTCCATCGATTGTCTGAATTCTTGCAGCATGACCCGTCCTTTGCCATTTGAGTTTCCTAATGGGTTCTATGATGTCTAAGACTCCTGTTTTCCCTAATATACTATGCTAACTTGTGCTCTCTTTCATGTAAACATTGCATGTTTCCCAGTTTGAGGGCCAGTCTCTTGATAAGATTCTATGTTTCAACCCCATTTGTGACTATCTGTATTTCCAAATATCTCCCGTTGTTACATAATTAATGTATCACTTAGCATAGACAACGTAAAAAAAAAATTGGAAAAATTGGGCAGCAGCAATTGAACCTTCGACCGATAGGGTAGCCGCTTCAATTCATAATAATTCTGTCAGATCATATGCATCCATTTCTTATATATATATATATATATATATATATATATATATATATATATATATATATATATATATATATATATATATATATATATATATATAACTCATTGAGATAGATCTATAGATATGTTGATAGATCAGGCATATCAATTGGCATACAGATAGATAGATATACCGATTGAATGACTGGAATACTAAACTGAAGAATTATCTGGTCGGACCAATAAGGCGAATCAACCAATAAAATCACTGCATTTGATAATTTTGTTTAATTTGTGCTGGAAATCCCGAACCAGAAATTTTGACAGATGTCCCGTGAGAAGGATTGCCTGATACTTTGGCACACAAAACCAAATTAGAAGGGTGCTAGCACCAAGTCTATCGGGTCTTGGGATCAAATTGAGTAGCGTCAGTACCAAAGTAATCAAATAACTTCAAATCAATCGTCAATGAAGACTTACAGGAAAAAATGGATTTTTTAAAATCCATTATTCATATATATATATATATATATATATATATATATATATATATATATATATATATATATACATATATATATATATATATATATATATATATATATACACACTGACATATATGTATATATATATAATTATTAATTGTGTCATTTACAGACAGCAGTCTCGTTGTATTACAACTCCTCAGTATGGCTATAGACGATCTGATATCCCATCCAGTACCACAAAGTAGGATCAAAACATTCGCTTCACACCCAGAGGCTGACATTTGACGCCTGCCCTACACAGAACTGGACGTTATGTAGGACCGAATTTGAGCGTTATATTTACTTACGCACAATTCTCCATCCTCAAGAGTGCTCCATTCCAGAGTCAGGAGAGCATTGATATATATATATATATATATATATATATATATATATATATATATATATATATATACGGTGATTTTCAACCTTGTTTGTCCCACAGCGCAGTGTGCTTAGCTATAAAATAGTCAAGGCACACCGTCAATATTCAAACATAAATCATTATATCACGATTCATATCGTTTACATAAATAACTTCAATATTGAAAAATCATTTTGTCTTTGTTCTCTCTGTGGCTGCAAATAATATTACGATAAAGTTAATATTCAAAAGTTTCAATGCATGTATACACACACGTTGCCTTGTCCCTAAGTCCGTGGCTTGTGCTAGTCGTCATATGATTATAAAAAAAGTTGCCTAATATACTCATCCCTTTCCTTTAGTTAAATACTCTATTTTACACGGGCAATCGTGGTTATAATAATGATATCTCATAGCTGACAGGGGAGATCAGCAGTTCTACAATACGGAATTCTAGAGAGAATTCAAAACTATGCCATTTGAGCCTTTAATGAAGAACACATTTATTTTTTTATTGCTTCATTGAACAAAAGAAGTTTAATACGCTTCATAAAAGTACCAGTAATGTCAAAACGTATTCAAATGTCATTTTTTTTTGTATCCATACGGGGAACACTATCCCATGGTCCCTGTTCGAGGGAGGACCGTTCTTCCCCCAAAAACCTCCTTTGTATGCTTCGCGGCACACTAGTGTGTCGTGGCACGTTTTGGTTTGAAATCGCTGCTCTGAGGGATCATTATACTTTGTGAATTTTCCTTCAGTACCAAATATCTTTTTTGGAACTAAATTGCTTCGTTCAGTACCAAATTTGTTCACTTTTGGTCTTGAGCAGAACCAATTAGTAACTTTCCTTCTGAGTCAGAATAGAATGGAAAGAAGTATTGCTGAAATTTCTGGCTTGCTACGGTTCGAAAACTTAAGCCTGATTTACATCCATCATAAAAAATCCCGTTGGGGATCAGTTTGAAACTCGATGAATCAAATAAGTGAAAAGGTGTAATTTGAGTTTGTAAATGGCTTCACAAGATAGGCGTTTAACGCTATGCTTGTTCGAGCGAATACTCACTGACGACGACCATTGGAAACACAGATCGACCTATATATATATACATATATATAAAGAGAGAGAGAGAGATAGAGAGAGAAGGAGAGAAAGAAAGAGGAAGAAAGGATGGAACGAAAAAAGAAAGAGAGAAAGCATACACTCATGTATACAAATCTATGCACACAAACATATATATATATATACATATATATATATGTATATATATATATATAGAGAGAGAGAGAGAAGGAAAGAGAGAGAGTGTGAGACAGAAAGAAAGAGAGAATTCATACGCACATGTATACAAACCTATGCACACAAACATATATATATATATATATATATATATATATATATATACGTATTTGTGTGTGCAGATTTGTATATATGTGCGTATGCATTCTTCATAGATGCATGTGCATGTATGCACATAGCTATATGTATATATATTTATATATATATATATATATATATATATATGTGTGTTCTTATATGTATGTATGGGTGTATGTACGGGTGTATATATATATATATATATATCTAAACACAAGTGCATATATAAAGAGAGAGAGAGAGAGAAAGAGAGAGAGAGAGAGATAGAAGGGGGATGAAGGTGGAAGAGATTAATATGTAGATAAGGTGAATAGTGGGGGATGAGAGAGAAATGTACACGAATAAATAGAGAGAGAGAGATCGATGAGGGTATGGATAAGGAGAGACGCGAGAGAGAGAGAGAGAGAGAGAGAGAGAGTGAGAGTGAGAGAAGGAGGATATATACATATAATTATATATATATATATATATATATAAGAGAGAGAGATTGTGAAATAGAGAAACATAGATATAGTGGGAAAAGAGAGAAACAAAAAAGTGAGAAAGAGAAACATGGGAAAGAGAAATGAAAAGGTGAAGAGAAATAATTTTGAGAGACAGAGACAAAGAGAAAGAGAGAGAGAGAGAGACAGAGACAGAGAGACAGAGAGAAAGAGAGAGAGAGAGAGAGACAGAGAGAGAGAGAAATCTCCAGTTTGTAACTTAACCTACCAAGCGTAGGACAGTAAATCACGCATTATCGGAAAACCACTTTAAAAAAATCATTTTTTATTAAGAAAGACGTCAGTTTCAGCCCTGTTTTTCTTCCCTTTTTTAGTGAAATATTGCATTCTACTCAAAGACACGAGGATGGGAGAATCAAGTATTCCCTACCAATGCCAGAAGTTGGGGTTCAAACCCATATAGAAGCCAGAATTTCGAAGCTTGCATATATATATATATATATATATATATATATATATATATATATATATATATATATATATATATATATATATATAGTGTGTATATGTGTGTGTGTGTGTGTGAATAAATATATGAAATAAAACAAAATAAAATATTAACGATTTAAATAGAGCCCCAATTGATCATAATGAGTGTATAACCATTCTGTTGGATTATGTGTTTATTTCTTTATAATATATATGAAATATCAGTAAAGGGACAATTTATATCCAAATGTACTAATTATAGACATTTTTGATCGGCATATTTATTTACATATACTCTTACAATTCAGCTATACAGCTGCCGGTATTGCAAAGGCCTAAATAACTACTTTCACTCCGAATTCTCCTTCTATCTATTCATTGTCTATATCTGCTATTCGTTCTGTCTTGGCTGAATCTGATAACGTGTTATAACGGACAATCATTTCAAACAGAGATTAAAAATCATATGACGTAATTTTTTATCATTATCTATCTATCTACCTATCTATCTATCCCCTTTTTCCCTCTTTCTCTTTTTCTTTCTTTATGTATATAGTCTAAAAAGCTTTGAAGCTTTGAAGAGTAAACATTGAATAACTCGTTTTTGTCACTTCAGTAACTTATTTCCAAATATCTGTCCATGCGATTTCTCCGATTTTACATCTACTTGAATAATTATGGTACAATGTGTAAATTCTCTCTTACTGGGATCATCAGTTGTTTATCATGTAAGAATTGGGGGAAAGAGTTGTAATACAATGAAACAGCTCTCTGTGGATGACAATAATTAACGCTCCCCTATTCAGGGTTGAGCACTCTTTAAGTGAGGTAACTCGTTCATTGTAAGCTTACGCAATGCTCTTCCATGCGAGTAGAACACTCTGGTGGACGGGGAATTTAAGCTAAATAAAAATATCCTTTAGATTCAGCCTTACTGGCCGTCCAGTTCCCTAGCACAGAGGTAGGATATCGGTCTCCGGTCTCTCTCTGAAGCGAAGGTTTCAATCTTGCCTCGTGGTACTGGATGGGATAACGAATAGTCTATAGCCTCACTGAAGAGTTGTAATACAACGAAACAGCTGCCTGTTGATTACATAATAAATAACGCTCCCTTATTCAGGGTTGAGCACTCTTTAAGTGGGGTAACTCGTTCATTGTAAGCTCATGCAATGCTCTTCCATAGGAATAGAGCACTTTAGTGGATGGGTAATATATATATGCTGAATAAATATATCGCTTATGTTCAAACTTACTGTTCAGTTCCGTGGAGTAGAGGGAGGATACCAGTCTCCGGGTCTATAGCTAAGGTTTCGATCCTACCTCAGCAGCTGTCTGTGGATATATATATATATAAATACAAAATTTTCTTAGTTGTGGATGAAAAAATATTAATGCGCCATTTGTCTGCAATGTTATTTTAGCGCTCGGAATAGTCTCGAATAGCTTTGCAAAAAGTTGGGGAGAATCGTCAATCCGAGGTAGAATGAAAATCAGGTAGACTAAAATCAGCTGGAATACTGAGGAAAGTGCCTGAGTGTTGATTTACATTGAAGCCACCAGTTGTTTTAATACATCTCAGGTTAAACATGTAACGGGAGTGCTAGATACCACAGCACAGAATCAGACATTGAACACCAGCAAAACGTCAGACAAGTGTAAAGCCTATGATAAATATCAGGAAACAGTGGAACAAATAGTATTTGGCTGACCAAACTTAGCACAAACTGTCTCCTTGTGAGACATCATTCATGGCAGGTTTTGAAAGATTGAAAATTGGTGGGAGCAGAAACCTGAAACAGCATTAGAGGAAGAAAAAATAGAATTTCTTTATCAATCTAACACCATCACGGACTGAAAAAATACAGCTAGAAGTTCAGACATTATCATTATTAATAAATAAAACAATGGGGCTATATTGATTGATATTTCATGCCCAGCAAACAAGAATATTGAACAGAAAGGACAAAAAATAGAGAAATACCAAGATTAAGATCGTACCAATCGTTTTTGGAGCATTAGGAGCAGTAACTACAAATCTTAGAAGGACTATCTCCTGAAACTGAACACCAAGAACATCAACATGGACAAAAATGCAAAAGGCAATACTCTTAAGAATATCAAATATAATTGGGAGACATCTTGAATTCCAAGGATCTAATTGATCTTGAGTTTGGAATAAGAGGCTTCCCTGCAATAAAGAACTGATACCCTGGGATTTATACAGTGCTGCTGCGGATTGTGAGAGGATGAAGAGGAGGGCTCGATACTTGAGGAGACTTGCTATCACTTGTCTCCAGTGGTGAACACCAGGCAACTGGTTTGAAAATGTAAATAATAAAAATGATAATGATTATAATAGAAACAATAAATCACAAACCTGGGACACTTACTGATGATTGAAAACAACTAGTAATAGTAAATTATGTAGGTTGTCACAGAACTTAGTGAAATATCAGTCAGGGAATAGGCCACAAGCTGGTACCTAAAACTGATAGCACATCTGCTACAAGTTGGTATCATGCTATAATACTAGGCCACACACGCGAGACACATAATGAGGTTCGAACCCATTGGTCACAGGCAATAGTCAGTAAGACTTGGTTTCTGAGTGTCGCTCAAGATCTGGTTCCAACAAAACAGGCATCCGTCGAGGACTGATTAAAAAATGTCTTATTTTTAATAATAGAAGATGTTAGACTTGACTTTTAATTACTGGTGTTACAGAGATGGGATTTGAGATGATGAGGACTGGGGTTAGGGTTAGGGTTAAGGAGAACTTTTTTTCTTTTTATCAGAGGTGAATTTCAAATCACGAATGAATGCGGGAACGTTTGCACAGAATGACGCGTGCTGGCGAAAACTGGAAATAGGGACAGGAAAAGGTGGATGGAGAGTGTGTTGTTTGTGATAGGGGGCGGTGATTTAGGGGCTACAACGAAATGGGGTCGACGCTTTCTTTTTTTTTCTTCCTTTTCTCTATTAGTAGTTTCGTTTTAACGGTCAGGTGATCGATCACTTGACATTGCCGTCTGAATTTCATTCTTTTTTTCTTCCTTCTTTTCTTTCTTCTTCTTCTACCCTTCTTTCACTCTTTCTGCAACTCGTTCGATTGACCATTCTTTTTCTCTTCATTTTCTCTATAATTTTCTTTCTTTCATTCCTTCTTTCTTTCTTCCTCCTTTCCCCCCTTATTCTTCTTCTTTCCTTCTTTCTTCTTTCTTCCCTCCTTCCGTTTTTTTACTCTTCTTTCTTTCTTTCTTTCTATTTTTGCCAGTTTTGTCTTCTCTCCCTTCACTGCTTTTACTTTTTTTCCTTCTCATTCAATTTTTTCTTTTTTTCTTTAGTTATTGCATTCTTTCATCCTTCTTTTTATTTCACGCTTTTCTTTTTCTTTATTTCATTCTTTCTTTCATTTTCTTTAGTTTCGTTTTCCTAATTTTTCATTTCTTTCTTTTGTCTTTTGCTTTTTCTTCTTCTGCTTATTCAACATAAATTTCATTTTTTTGAGCATCTAAAAAAAAATGTTTGATCCTCTCTTTCTTTTCTTTGATCTCCTTTCATTCTTCCTTTCTTTGTTTTTCCCATCTTTCTTTTATTCCGACTCTTTTCTATCTTTTTCTCCTCCCTTCCTTCTTCTTTCCTCTTTTCCACTTCCTTTCCTTCTTTCTTCCTTTCTTTCTTTGTATCACACTTCTCTTTTTTATCCCCCTCACTTTGTTCTTTTTCTTCTCCATTTCCTCTCCTTCTTTCTTTCTTTCTTTCCTAATTTCCTCAACTCTTTCTTCCTTTCTTCCTTTCCTTCTTTCATCCTTTCTTTCTTTGTCTCACCCTTCTCTCTTTTATCCATCTCACTTTTTTCTTTTTCTTCTCCCTTTCCTCCCCTCCTGCCTTCTGTCTTTCTTTCCTTCTTTCTTTCTTTTTTTCTTTCTTTCTTAATTTCTTTCTTTCTTTCTTTAATTCATTCACCCATTCTTTGATTAAAGGTTCAGTTTTAACGGTCAGGATGATCGATCACCAAACATTGTCGCCTGAATACCCGCTCCTGATGCCTTCTTTTATTCCGGTGCAAAAAAAAAAAAAAAAAAAAAAAAAAAAGGAAAAAACAAGACCCCTTGTCTTCTGTCTTAAAAAAAAGGTTTCTTGTTTAAAGTCTGTGAAATTAGGAACTCGACACCAGGAGAAAATACGCCCCTTTTTATAGCGTTTATTTTACTCCCCCACAAAACAGAGAGAAAGAAGGGAATTTTCAAACAAAAACAAGTGTGTAGCTACTACCATATCTATATTCATACACACAAAGAATCATTTATATATTCACACAAAATTTCCACCATTTCAACACGCATGCACATACACAAGCACACACACAGACATATATATATATATATATATATATATATATATATATATATATATATATATATATATATATATATATATATATATATATATATAACCACAGATCAGCCTAACGGTCGGGATACCCCTGCAATGGGGTAGCAGACCCCCATTGCTAGCTTGCATCTGCCAGGAAAAAGACACTCCTGTCAAACCTTCGACCCTGGTATCAAGCCCCCATCCATGCTACGTCGATGGAATATAGGATGCTAAGCCTTGGTTTATAGGGTGGGGTCGGCCATGGGCAAGCTGGCCTCAACTTGAGAATCCATTGCTCAGGCTGGAGGGATATTCCGCACACAGACTCGAACCATTCAAGATATTTTATTATGCAAGCTGGCTATTTGCAGATTTTCAAGGTGTTTATGTTTTCTGGTATCAAATTTTATAGAAGAGTTTTCTAGACATTTTCCTTAACTCACCACTTGAGATGTTCCAGGAGTTTTTACTCTTTCTATCAACGAATTTATCAGATCTGCTATCTTCTCTTGTAGAACATCTGATCAAGTGCCATCAAAACATGAAGCAGCATTTTGTAGGAGTTTAAAAAACGAACTATTTCCCTATTAAAAGGCTCCAAATGACTCAGCTATCTTCAATTGATTTCATATTAGGAGACTGACTTGGCTATGACACTTGCTCAATCCTTTCAAGACTCCTGGACACACACACACACACACACACACACACACACACACACATATATATATATATATTTGAAATTTAAAAAATATACGCTTTGTTATTATTAGTTCTCTTTGTGCTGCAATCAGTTGGCGCTTCAAGCATGTAGGATGATGAGTTTGTTGTATCTCCCATGTATATCTTGCATATATGTATATTATAATTCTGCCAGGTCATATATCCATTTATTTCTTCAAAACAAAAAATGTCTCGTTGGGAGAAATAAATAGAGCAGTATTGACCGTGAACAAACAAACATGGGGATTAGGAGTTGAAACAGTCATTTGGGCCTCTGCATCTTCCAACATAGAATGGAGCACTCTGGTGGACAGGGAATATATAGGTGTAAATGAATATATCGTTTAAATTCAACTTTACTGACCGTCCAGTTCCATGGAGTAGAGGGAGGATACCAGCCTCTAGGTCTGAAGCTTAAGGTTTCGATCCTGCCTCGTGGTACTGGATGGTGATAATGGTTAGTCTATAGCCACACTGAAAAGTTGTAATACAACGAAACAGCAGTCTGTGGATGACACAATAAATATATATATATATATATATATATATATATATATATATATATATATATATATATATATATATATATATATATATATCCATCTCCCAGGGAGTAGATGTCAAAGGTAGATTTGGCAATTGCATTATCCTGTACGTCCATTTTTGTTTGCTATAATCCTTTTCCGGCTTGCAAGGCCCTGTGAAATTTCACCAGAGCCCCATAAGCTGCACATTTTGGGAATACGCTCCAAAACCTGTCTGTCTCTATCCCACATAGCTTGGGTTAGAGGAGACGAATCCATGCCTTTCCCAATGACATTTGTGGAAACAAAACAGATTGTCTCGGTAGTAGTTTGGAAATGGTTCACTAATTCTAATGTCCGTGCTTCTAACCGTAATGCCACCCTCACTTTTTTACTCATATGGTTCCTGTTTGAAAATCGGTTTCCCATAGGTACTGTGCCATTTCACCTTCAGTTTGATCAACAATACTTTCGAAATCTGACAATTCCCGGGTTTTTAGAGTACGGCATATTGTGAAGTGATTTTTCGCTCTTTTTTTAAAACTTGAGATTTGACGTTGAATTGGCTGCAATAACCGAGCAGCCTGTGTGAATGGAGCTTACCAATCTTGCAATAATCTACAAAACTGACTGTCACTGTAACCAAATCACCAACAATAAACAAAATAATTTAATCAGACTCCCAGCGACAACTGCGCCCCCTATTTGTCAGCGAATGCCGCCGTCTGCGGACCGTCAACCTTGAACCAAGAAATATCTTTTAAAAACACAAATGATTTGAAGAAATGCGTCATAAAACAAATGGAAATTGAGAATGGGACATAAAAATCAAACAAAAATGAACTTGACCTTTTCCTGTCCGGCGACCGAGCGAAAAATCCGCCTACTTTTTTCTTTTCATTAAGATGTTTAGGTCAGAAGTAATAACAATGATGTCGTTGTTACAATGTCAAAAGAAGAATTGAAAAGTAGAGAAGAAATCAACAATGAACGATGATGATTTATAGTCTAGTGATGATGGTCGAGGGGTCAGGGTTAAGATAAAGGGTCATTTGGAATTGAGGGTGCGTACGTAGGGTAGAGAAGGAGGAACCGAATGAGGAAAGGAGAGAGAGAGAGAGAGAGAGAGAGAGAGAGAGAGAGAGAGAGAAAGAGAGAGAGAGAGAGAGGAAGGGGGAAGCCGCAATAATTATTGAAAAGAAAGGATTGAAAAAAGAAGGGAATGAAAGAAAGAAAGGAAGGAAGAAAGAAAATTAAGAAATATTCAAAAGAAAAAAAGCGAACGAAATAAATAGATGTAAGAAATTAAACAGGGGAGAAAGAAAGAAAAGAATAAAATCAAAAACAGAAAAAAAATTAAAAAAAGAAAGAAAATGAGAGCAAGAAAAAAAGGACAAAACAAAGGGAAAGAACTCAGGTTAATCACTCAACAGAAACCTCCAGTGACCAGCAACTTTTCACAGCATGCCGTGTTTGGAGTGATCAATTAGAAATTGGAAAAAGGGGCGATCAATGAATAAGTTACATCTCTTGCCTTTTGTAGTTCAAATTTTCAAAAACTAAATGTGAACACAGCCAGGCACAAACTAAAGACGAATTTAGTAAAAAAGTACATTGTAAATAGAACCTGCGACAAAAAGTCTATTTTAGAAGGTGATTTAAAAAATAATGTTTGCACGGAAAAAGAATCGACAGAGAAGAGTCAGAAAGGAGAAAAAGAAGAGTAACAGATAAGGACCAAAAAATATTGAGAGAGAGGGGGGCAGGGGATGGGACGCTAGAAGGGCCAATATTCGTGGGGGGATTTAATGGTGTTCAAACATAAATGTGTTGCAGATTTCTAATGCGAATTTTCGAGGCAGGTAGATGATTATTTCCTTTTCGAATGTTGAGAAATAGATTTATAAGATGTAACAAAATGGTTTTGAATTGCATTACATCACATAGAAACTCCCGTCATTACACGATTATTGTATCTCGCAGCTTTTACAAGGTAAATAGGATCGACAATTAAAGAGAATGGGGCTACTGCAAGATGTGGCCTTACTGACCGTCCAGTTCCGTGGCTCAGCAGTAGGATATCGGACTCCAAGTCTGAAGCGAAGGTTTCAATTCTGTCTAGTGGTACTGGATGGGATAATGGGTTGTTTTTAGCCACACTGAAGAGTTGCAATACAACGAAACAGTTGTCTTTGGATGACACAACAATTAATATATATATAGATAGAGAGAGAATATATATATATATATATATATATATTTATATATATATTTATATTTATATTTATATATATATATATATATATATATATATATATATTTATATTTATATTTATATTTATATATAGGAAGAGAGAGTCAAGAAAGCTTTACGGCTTTAATCACTGAATATATATATATAAAAAGTGTGTATATCATCCTTAAATTCTTGTTACTTAGAAGATCAGCGTTCGTCGAATATCCCGGAGTTTTACTTGGGCTTGAACGCTGATCACAGTGGGGAAATACGTAAATTTGTTAGTGTTTTAGTAAAGATTTCCTGATCGATCACACGGAGGGTATAGTATTATGAACGGGTTGGTCGAGGTTGTCCAAGTGGTAAATTTCTTTTATGAATGAATACGTAAAAAAGAAAACAAATTCCTAACAACAAATCATCTTTTTCTTACATCTGAGTTATCTTCTTTGCATCAGAATCGACCAAAGAATAAAATTAAAAAAAAAAAAAATCAATGAAGGACTTCAACGAATAAATGGAGAAGTTCTAAATAAGACGGAAGACATCTTACATATATCAAACGGTTCTACATAAGCGTAGAGATTTTTTCCACCAATGCGTAATGTATTAATTTGACGATCTGAAAAAAAAAAACAAAAAAAACGATCAAATTTTTAATTTCCCAGAATCAATACAAAAGAAAAGATTATTTGGAATTGTGTGGGTTTTCTACGTGTGGGTGTTGTTGGTTCTTGCTCAACTCTTGTGACTTCCGGAACTTTTGTTTTACATATATGATAGATGAAAAATCATGAAAATTTTTTTAGCATAAATGTTTTTATTTACGAGAATGAAATAAGCCCTTGCTCATCTATAAGATGAATTTCACCGATACAGAAGTTGTGTCAGTTTAGCTCAGTTGGTAAGACGGGTCGAGTGCTCCTTACTTCGTCGTGATTTCGAATCTCGGTAGGGAAATGTTGATATATGGATTATTTATCGGAATGAAAAAAAAGCTATCATATATTTTTAGCATAAACTTTGGTCGATATGTAAGACTTGCTTATTAACCTAAGTCAATGAGATACTCGACTACCAATCAGTTGATTGTGATTTCAAATCACATAATGGGTATCTTTATTTTTACTACCCAACATTTAGTGGGTATTGTTCTTATTTTTCTTGTTACGGTAAAAAACAAAAACAAAACAAAGTCAACCCCAGACTTGGATTGGAGTTTGACAAAATCACTTTATCTAGATATTTAGTCGGAAAAAGAGATAGCAGTTTGTCTGAGCAAGTGGGGATGGGGACCAGATCTCTTGGATCCCCTCTGGATCCCCTTTGGATCACTCCTCCTTGAAACCACACATTAATCCCGCTCTTTTCTATCTTACTATCGTTTATCGGATCCTGGTTTCCATTTCCACTGGTTCTCCCCACATCAACCATCCAGATGACCCCTTCGTCATCGACTTTGCTCTTTCTGGCAGTGTCTTGTCCTTTTTTAAAAAAAACTCCTCCCTCCCCAATATTCATCTCCCCCACCCACCAACAAACAAACATACACCACCACGCTTGTCATCGCTTGATGTCTGTGGTCGAGACGTGACTATCATTTTCCGCCTGGTAATATTACCCAGAATTTCGGATTGACGTTCCGTTTCTCAACTTCCGGGATTGTAAAATATCCGGTAAGTCAAGGTAGGGAAGAGGCAAGGAGGGGAAGGGGGAAGGAGGGGAGTGGGGAGAGTACGAGGAATGGCGGCTATTGGTAAATGATACGTTTGGATGTATTGTTTAATCTGAACTAACTGCCATACATGGAAACACTCCAGCGACATGCGTAAGGATCCTGCTTTTAACTAATAACTATTAAAACTAAACGATACATGCATAATTCCTCAGTATTCAAATACTTATGAGATGAACGGAAGTTCGTCCGGTGAAGTTTTCTCCCTCTAAATATGGACTGTATAATCAAGGCCAGATCACAATTTAAAGGCAGGTGGACTTTTCAAAGCATTTGGCTTTGAATGTTAAATTTGTTATCTATGGAAACCCAACATTTTAACATCTACTGAAGGTGGGAATCCTTCGCGAAACATGTATAGCATGCAAGTCAATTAATTTGTCAATTAATTAATAGACTCCATACTTATTCTCCTGGGTTTGTCTCATTCCTAATATTTCATCTCTCTTTGTTTCCCCCCTCCCCAATCACCAATCGACAGACAAATGTTTTTTTGTATTTGACAAATTACAAAACACATTATGAACTATATATATATATATATATATATATATATATATATATATATATATATATATATATATATATATATATATATAATTTCGTTCACCGCCTGAAATATCTTAGTGAAAAGCAAAACGCCTCTGAGACACAAATCTCGCCTGGTTTATGCAATATTTTGCACGAGACGTGAAAAAATGGGTGGGCTAGGTCATTGTGAATGGTTACAGAGTGCACAAGTTCACTCCACGGTATCTCATTACCGATTGAGTAACCTCACGGGAGTGTGTCTGTTTATCAATTCGCAGTTAGGTATCCTATGACTGGTTGCGACCGTTCATTGAGGTGTTCAAAATGACTAGATACCGTCCAGAGATATTTTGTATGTTGAGTTTTGGATTTGCATATGCCAATCAATTAACACATTAATGTTGTAACATGATCAGTACATAGATCATATCCGTAACTGTAGCTGACAAAATATAAGATGGCGTGGCGAACAAGACAAGTTCAGAAAGTATTGACTCTGCGATGCCCATGATAGAGAGGTGTGGCCACTCTTGGGGGAAGTTAAAGTGCTGCTGATGCTCTGATGATGATTCTATATATATAATTATACTCTAAAAGATAGCTTCAAAATGATCCTGGCTTCATCAGACTGGTGAAATAGTATGCAGTTTTACAAACATCAACATGAAATAATTGTTATCTGTTTCAAAGTAAATTACCAATTTATCCAGAACAGAACGTGTAACATATCTCACAGAGTGGTCTAAAAAAATGTCTTATAAGAACACATGAATCTTTTATTTACATAGTAAAGTATTTTATTATTTCATTTTTACTAATTTTATATTTTTATTTACAATAGCCAAATACAGCAGACATGTTTGACATTTTATTGATACTATTATTTTATTTTCGTTTTGTTTTTTCAGCAGCAGCAATTATTTAAGTTTCACATACATCCGTATTCATAGATCGTAAACGTATTGCATAGAATATGTATCTCATAGATACCACATTCCCATTGGTTAATGAGTTAAAATGATAATCCAAATTAAAGGTGAAGATAGGTTGGAATCGCTAATCTCAAACAGTCTATTGTTCATAAAAGTGGGAGGCTGTACAGAACTATAATGATGGAGAAAGAGCAAAACAAGAGAATTAGAATTGATATCTTGCAAGTATTATTGCTCAGGGCCATTGAAAATGGAGGGCCTGTAACATATGCTGTTCATGCCACATCAAAAACTGCAAATATACTTGATTCGTTTTAGGTTTTTAAGAGTTGTCTAAAGAAAACGTCTGCCCAATAAGTCATAATCTATTGCGAATACATGCATAAATCGGCTGATGCCGTACTGCAAGGGTAAGCAGGTTTTTTTTCTCTTAGAACTATTTGCAAACGGAATGAGATCAACGTTTTGCTTATTTATGCTTTTTTTCCTTCTCTCTTTCTTTTGGTTGTTTACTTGTTGTGTCTTTCTTTCTCTCTCTCTTGCGACCAATCGGTCTGATAGTTTGTTTCTTTGTTTCTTTCTTTCTCAAAGAAACCATTTCATTTATTTGTTTCTTTTCTCCTTATCGTTGTTTATATTGTTATTTTTTCTTTTCTCACATCAATTTTCTTTTTTTCCCCTCGGATGTCTTTATTTTTGTTTTGAACATTCTTCCTCCCTTACTTCCTTTATTTCTTTCTTTCTTTTTTCCTCTTTTTTTCCCTTTTTAGGCACTCGCATTTGTTACTCACGTTCTTTTTCTTATTTTTCGTTATTTCTCCTCAACCTCTACTCGCAACTACAATTGTTTTTACTTCCTCTTCCAACCTTTTTACTTTTTCCTTTCCATTTTTGTTTTTTCCTGCACCAAGAGACAGAAAAAAAAACAAACAAAAAACTATGTAATATATGAGAGATAGGAAAGAAAAAGACTCTATGTAAAAAGAAGAAAGAAACAAAGACAGGAAGAGATGGAAAAAAGAAGGAATGAAAGAATTATGAAAAATATGTTCAGAAAGAAACAAAGTACAATATCTGGAATGTTTATCGGCCATCTTAGCATAAACACAATTTCTGTCAATATATAGATTTTAAAAGTCCCACTAAATCTATAATGTTATTTATTAGAATATGAACACTAAGTGTAAAAACTTTTCGGGTGGTAGTACGGATTCCATTTTTATATATTCCTCACTTAAAAAGTGACCAATATTACAATGCTTTTAATGGTTGGTTGTAATTTCGGCCTATCACTTCCATAATATCGGCCATTTAAAGTCTCGGGAGTTTGAAGACATTGAATAGGATGAATTCATTCAAGCTATCAGTCGAGGGAGATTATGTAACGGGGATTTTGTGATGTGTATGCTCGCAACGATTTACAGTGATCACTTGCTTAATGTCACTTATCTCTAATTGCTACAGAGTGACATCTTCCCTCTTTAAAGGGAAGTGTTGCAGTATTACAAAGCCTAACTTTGGAAATTGAATTCATTGACTCAAACTGGTATCTATATAATTTATTTATGTTGATATTTTTTTTGAGAGCATTAAATCAAATTCATAAAATCGCCCTTTCAAAAAACATGCAGGGTGTCGGAATCGCCTCTACTAAATTATCTCAATATTAGGATCACTTTTATATTTTCTGGAAAGGGATTTTATGAATTTAGGTAAAAGCTCCCAAGAAAGAATATCAACACGAATACAGTATATGGTTAGTAATTTGAGACAATAAAAACAGATTTCTGAAGTTACACTTTGTAATGCAGCAAACCTTATTTTGAAGAGGGGTTTGTTACTGTTCAACGATTTTCCTTGAATGAATCTAAACAAGTGATCACTGTTAATCGTTGTGAATACAGAGATCTGATTATTCCCGTTAGATGACACCTCGACTGGCATCTTGAATAACTTGATCCCGTTTAAATCTTTCAAGTCCTCAAACTTCCAAAACTCTAGGTGGCCAGTATTAGGCATCGGCTGAATTGAGCCCCCCGTACGATTATTCAAGAGAGAGAAAAAAAGACGAAAAAGAAAGAAACAAACAAAGCAACGGATGAAGAAGAGGAGGGAGAGGAAGGAAGAAAGAAGGAAAACACAAGCCCCTAAAACAAAGAAATAAAGATATTTAATGCAGAAAAACAAAGAAAAAGTGACAAAAAACACCCAAATTTTTATAGCAAAACGCCATCTCCTCTGAACTAATATGGCCGCCGTTCGTTTAGCCCATCCGTGTCGGAGCAATTCGAGGCGGTATTATGTTACACGCATGACAATGTCACACCGGAAGTGACGACCAAAGCGGAAATGTCTTCGCTGTTGTAGCGGCTCATTTCTTGAATTCGGCTCCTGTGTTTAACTACCGGATATGGGAGTGAACTGACTGAGATGGATGTACCGCTATTATTGGAACATCATCTTTCTTCAACACCGTTCTCTCCTGTGGGTCGAACCTTTGGAAGCTCTTCGCTGCATCAAGTCTGCCCACAGCAAACAACCTTTTTGCGTTACTATTCCTTTCTTCCTTCCTATCTTTCTTTCTTTCTTTCTTTTTTTCCCTTTCGATTTGAATGATTCCCTCCAGATTCCCATTCTCTCTTTTTTTCTCTGGAAATGGTCCTCCTCTTTTTGTGATTTTACTTCTGGTCCGCTCATCGTTTTTTCTTTCTTTTCGTCTCTTTTTTTTCTCTTCCTCCTTCATCTTAATTTTTTTTTGGGGGGGGTGTTATCTTTCTTTAACTTACTCTAAATCTACTTTCAATTCCTTTGATTTGTTTCCATTCCTTTGAAAAAAAATCTGAATAATTTGCTTTCTCTATAGTCACTTTTGTCCCTTTCTATCTATTTATTTATCAAGAACCGTCAACCAAAACACTCACCAGAACTGTCAACATAGGTTTCCTCAGTTTTTAAGTTGATCTATCTGTCTTGTTATGTATGTATGTATGTATCACGTGTACGGGTTGCATCAATGTTGCTGGAGAGCTGAAAATCTATCTATCTATCTATCTATCTATCTTCCTTCATAGTTTTCTCCCCTTTCGACCCCTTCTTCCCAACAACTTCATCAAAACCATCTCATCACATCCTCTACATCACCCCTGACTTTCCCCTCCTCAATCGTAACACCCCCCATCCCTTGCCCATACCCTGACCCGACCATAACTCACTGGGTCCCCTCTCCCGGATGGTCATTTTCTACAGCGACACTTGATACCCAGCCATTTTCGTCTGGTTGTAATAATGATCCGGTTCTTGCAAAAGATGCATCATCCTCCCGACTGTCAGGACCCAGCGCCGTTCCTCCAATACACGAGAACCATGACCGTCCCCTCTTCCTCTTTTTTTCTAACGTGTCTTTCTCACTTCGTCGTCTCATCGTCAAGCCAGGGCAGATGAGGGGGGGGGGGAGTTTGTGGTCCAGAGGGTTTGGGCCTACAATTTTTCAGGGGGCCTATTCCAGAGATGTAACAAGAGAGCGGGCGATGACGGCAGTCACCATACCCTTTTTTAAAGAAATATATATATAAATCGTTCTAGTTCTTTTACATCATATACACCAAATATACATTTATATACCCAAACATAAATCATGCGTATCTAACATTGATTATAAATTAAAGTCTTGATGAGCAATTTGAAATGGGGGCCTTTATTGACAGCTACTTTTTCAACTATTGCTACACCCCCTTTAAAAAGTACAAAATCAACATTTCAGAATTCACCCTTCCCCCCAATTTTTCTGTATAACTTAGTATAAACCTGAGCTTTAAATAACTTTAAATGATAGTTTTTTCAGAATTGAACACTTGTACACAAATAAGTCATTGGAATCTTAAAAAATTGAAATATTTCAAGATCGCGCGATCGAAAATTGAATAAACAGACAAGTATGTCAGTGATGGAATTATTTTCAAAAAAATTAATAAGCAGGGGTGGGGACGATTATTCTGGGGTCGAGAGTAGGTTATCTATTAATTGCACGGTAAATCGTCAAAGGCATATCGTACGCTTAGCTTAGTTTGATACAATGTCATAGCATGAAGCAACCATTGAGGAGCAAACCCACTGCAGTAGTAATAGTTTGCGGAACCATTTTTCCTGACCATTACTGCACAGTGGAGTATGACCGTCCAGTGTTCGAGTCTTGGCTTCTGTTGCATGTGTCAGCTTAGTGATTCTTGCAAGTCTCAGGTCTGGTCAAGACCAGAACATTTTTCGAACAAGTTTTTATGATCACTTCTTTGGAAGGATAAAAGTTCACCTCAAGGATACATCCAACCTGATCATACAGCTTATATTGTATTCTACTAATGCACAAGGAGATTTGTCTTGGTTAGTTTTCCAGAGTTTTCACGCTCTAGGCTCATATCAGGAACGGACCAGGGATTTCCTGTCTGAGGGGTAGAGATAGTAAGCATTAAATAATCTGAGCAGATGTTGTATGGTGAAGTTCCCTAGATGTTTGCACAACTCACCTTAGCCTGATACAATGACTCAAATATGGTTCACCCAGTAAAAGTTGAATAATACGGTATTAATTGTTTGCACCCAAGGTATATTTTCAGCTTCGATACAAGGCTAAAATTGTGGGGCTCCCATTAGAGGGGGAGTCCACTACAATAGTAATGGTATTTTAGACTAACTTTTTGATCTGTATATGCACCTGCTATATATAGGTATTTGAATATATCCTTCTCAATAATTATACTGCTGAAAAGGTGGGTTGTGGGGAGAAGGCTTGTATTTGAGCCACTCTGACCGAACTCTTTCAAATCCCTTTGATGTTTTCTCTTACCGCCAGAATAAACGTTCGTTTGCATTTCTTCAAATGTCATAGTTGTGGTTAAGGAATTAACTCGCGTCAATTCAATATGTCTGTCGTGTAAGACACGTTCTCGGAAGACGTAAGAGTCTATTTCTGAAGCCAAAGGTCAATTGTTGATATCCTTGGAGGGCGGTGTCACGTTTGGGCGATAAGGTTTAAGGAAAGGGACCTGACAAAAGGAGTGAATAGATGTAGGGAGTTAGAAAAGAAAAAAAAGAGGGAGAAATAGAGAGATGTAGCAGCCCCAGTCCCCGTCTTTAACCCAGCCAACGAATTTGGGAGATGTGTATGCATTCACTCTTGTCTGTCTGTCTGTCCCTACGATATCTCCAAAAGTTCTGAACGAATTCCAATAATTTTTTTGAACGTTGGGACCTTTGACCGAAAAGGCACTGGTCGAATTGAGAGATACATTTCCATTTTCTTTCATATATTTATATATTCGCTCATGATCAACCTCACAATATCTCGAAAAATTGTCAATGAATTCCAAAGATAGTTTGTAGAAGGGTGGGGTAATTTGCTAAGGAAGAATCAGTTACCTTTCAAGATGGATCCAGGAATTAACTTCCGATTGGGATATATTTTTATATATCAAGAGATAGTCCGGTGTATAGAAAATGTTTACCCAACCATCAAAGTCGTATATTAAATATTTTCATTCAAATTTAAGTAAATATGGCATTGGCAAAAGTATACACTGTCAGCGCTTTCTATTAGGTTGTCCCGAAAGTAATGCCGTTTTTTTTTTTACCTTGACACTCATCAACAATTTGTACGATACATATAATGGTGGACAGCGCTTTGTATCTACTCTCTGCTACGGATGCACTAAAACCGAAAAAATATTTACATCATCATCAGTCTTTTATCGTCCGTTGATAGACATAGACTTTCCCAAGGATTCGCTGCATCTTTGTATCGAGATAATATTCCCTGAATCTGTCAAGTTTGTCTCACCATCTCATGTTCTGCCGGCCTCGATTCCACATTTGATCTCTGGTAAACTATGTTAAGAGTCGTGATGTCCATTGGTTGTCAGCCATTCTTGAAACATGGCCAGCCCGTTGCCATTTGAGTTTCCCTCATGGTTTCGATGATATTTTGGACTCCTGTTTTCCCCCTAATATACAGTGCTGTCTTGTGGTCTCTTCATGTGATGTTGAGCAAGATTCTCTAATGTACACGTTGCATGGTTCTCAGTTTGTGGATCAAATTGTAGTGTCTGTAGAAAGCGATGGGCAGTTGAAGCCTTTTTGGTAATATGTTGGGGAAGTGGTCTCGATTGTAGAAAAACAAAATTTTTATTAGACACTAGTATCAGCCGATAATAGTGTCCAATCAAAATTTTGTTTTTCTTCCATTTATTCTGTTATTTCTTTTTATTTGTTCTCTGCCCGTAACATCAAATGAGCGAGGTTGTAAAACTTTACAATCTACAATGGGAATCGCCTCCCCTACATCTTCTGATTTTGCTTTTTACAGGCCCTAAAATATTCTTGAACATCCATAGCAGAGAGCGCGCTCACGATACAAATCACCATACGCCATTGGTTTTTACATGGAGCAGATGTTCATATGCAAGTTTTCACAAGTTTACTATTGCCCTACTCTAAGCACGTAATATTCATCAGTCCGTAGCAACAGTATGGACAAAGTTATCTTGCGTATATTTTTCATTTATGAATATATATTCGAGAAGAAAGCATCTGAAACTGCTCGAGTCATCAACCAAACATTTGATCAAGGATTGGTTCCTATTTGCATGTTACAGCACTGGTTTCAGGGGTTTCAGTGAGGTTATTAAAGCTCTAATGATCTCCAACGTCCAGGAAGGAAGTGATCCTTAGATGATAGCACACTTAAGCAAGCAATGAAGGCAGACGCTTGATCGTAGGTCCGTAAGCTCGCTGGGATGGCAGATATAGGTAAGAAAGGTACCCATTCGCATGCGACGTGAAAAAGATTGATAGATTGGTTCCTTATGAAGGAGTAGACGAGGCGGGTGTCATGAGATCAGTTCAGATCCCTGTAGTTGAGGAATCGAAATTAATTTTGGAATTGAACTTCTGCCTAATCAACCCGATTCTCTTGACCTTTTTCTACGGACTTTCATTTTTTCAAACATTTGAAACGTTTTTAAAGAATAAACAGGTCCCAAACCAAACATCTACCAAAGAAGCTTTGAGGTGTTTATTCAGTCTATTCAGTCACGTAGCCAATACTCCCTGAACTCGTCTTGTACTTCACATCATCATATATTTTTGTCGGCCCCGATTTTGAACCTGCGGATCCACGTTGTGAGTCGTGATGTCCATCGGTTGTCTGACATTCTTGCAACATGACTAGCCCATTGCTATTTGAGTTTTCTAATGGATTCTCTGATATGCCTGTCTCCTGTTTTTCTTTCTCTCTAATATACAATGCTGTCTTGTGATCACTTCATGTGATATTGAGCACGATTCTCTCCTATGCATGTTGCATGGTTCTCGATCTCTTGTGGTTGGGTTCCACCTTTCAGCTCCATAGGTGACTAACAAGATGATGCATTGGAGAAACTTAGAGAACGAAACTGCAGTGTGTAGGTGAAGAGAGAGGGGGGCTAGCCTAAGAGAGAGAGAGAGAGAGAGAGAGAGAGACAGACAGACAGACAGAGAGTAGAGTGCCTGTCTTGTGGCTTAAGAAGTAACGTATTTACCTCCGGTGCCAGAGGTCAAAGTTCGAGCATATGTAAAAGCTATGCTTTTGATTGCTGTCACCATTGAAAATATATATGACGAGTGCAATATGTGGGGCTGAGGTATCTCCATCCTTTTAGCCTTTGCAAGTAGAAAAAATACCGCACAACCACAAACTATTCTCTCGTGATCTTTTGAAATCCACGTCTGTGCGAAGAAAACTGATCCACTCCGCCAGGCACCGACCTGCATCCACAACGGAAGGTTCCTTAAAGGTAATGGCCCGAACCTTCAACATGTTCTTGGACCCATTGCTATACGTTCCTGCACGGCGGCGGCGACGTGTTTGAGAAACAGGTTTCAAGCGTATCGTTATAATGTGTGAACTCATTTCATTTCATCGACGAAACTGGAATGCAATCTTTGTGTATATATATATATGTATATATATATATATATATATATATATATATATATATATATACGCAATTTAAATACTTATGCAGATACAAAGGCAGCAATGCAGTTTTCCTTGTGAATATATATTCCCAGCATATATGCACACACAGAGACATACGCATATATATATATATATATATATATATATATATATATATATATATATATATAATGAAGAAGGGTTCGGTACACAAACACATTTATGTTTCTGCCTTGTTTGGGCTTGTTTAATGTTGGATGTATCGGGCACTTTATGAAATAAACCTATCACGAATCGGATATTATACACACACACACACACACACACACACAGAAATATATATATGTATATATATATATATATATATATATATATGTACGTGTGTACGTGCGAGCGTGCATGTGTGTGTGTGTGTGTGCTTTGGCAATTTCATGTAAAAGTCTGGGGCTTTTAACCAAAGTGTCTCTCTGTATCATTCTTCCTCTCTCCACACATATGAATATTTGTATATACATGAATGCATATATTTTTTGTAAGTTTCAACCAGTGCATGTGTATGCATGTGTTTATATTTAGCAATATGGGTGTATACATGCATATATTCATTTTTAGCGAATATATATATATATATATATATATATATATATATATATATATATATATATATATATATATAAGTGTGCCTATGCAACTATTTATGTGACCCTCATGATCTTTGGATCAAATATGGTTTCAGGGTTTAACTGAACATCCCACTAAGGCAAAGCTCCCCAGCAATACCTCATAATATCACCAGGCTCTGTCAGTCTTCTGTTAAGGTGTGAGAATGCCAGATCCAAGCTGTTTTCATCCAATTTGATCAGCCTCTACAATGTTCCTTTTTGGTTTGTTGGTAATGCTATTTCAACTCCGAAATCATATCTGACCCCAGGGTCATCATCTGATCGTTGCTTTGTTCTCAGCAACGACTGCTGTTTTCTCAGCCGTCGTATGAAATGTAGTCCTACGATATCTCATTACGATTGAAGAAATCTCTGTGTATTTGTACATGCAACGCAATGTACTCGACATCTGGTCATTGTACGACGTCGACATTTTCCAGATATATTACTTGGCACACAGGGCAGTGTAGTGTCGAGTTAGTAGTTGTTTGGATCGGTTGTTCTCAATAAATCTATTCAAAATGAATTGAATGTACAGATTATCGACCATTTTTCGTGGTTTCGATGTATGATCTCCAATTCCCTTCATTCTTTAGGATCATCTGAATTTAGCGACACCGAGGAGAAATGATCGAAATACTTGGAAGCTGTTGTTTTGTACGACGGGCAAAAAATTATTTCACATCGCAATTTGGGTCCTAGCACTATCAAATGTCCACTTTTGGAATGGACACTGTCCTAGTTGTGTATATATATATATATATGTACGAAATTAGTTCCAAAAGTATCAAGCCATTTCACATATCACAAAAGCGGTGGTGCAGCCTTGATATGACTTGGTAACAAATCAGACGAGACTTTACTGTGCGTCTGTAAATTTACGCTCTCCCACGAGGTCGCTCAGTCGGCCATGGGATGCCATTGAATAAGTTTGTGTATTATGTTGCAGTCGGATTCCTACCAATCCATCCCTTTCCGTGCAGGGTTTTCGGCAAAACATCAACCCCTGTATAGACCAAATCTAGTTCCCTTCGACTTTTTGTCGCTCCCAAAGTGGTTCCAGACTGGGGCAGCTGATGGCACCCCGAAAGACAGCTTTGCATATAGTTTTTTTTTCTTTTGAATGAAACTGGCGTGGGATACGTGTGTGATGTTCAAAGGGGGGTACGAAGTTTGAAGAGGACTAAGGTGCCCTTGCCTGAGGTAGGCCTTTTCGGGTTAATATTAAATGGGTAGATATTTTCCAGAGAGATAAGTGTTATTTTCTCCAATTGTTCATTCTGTTTACACTGCCTGGGCCAAATGATACATCCATCTCGTAATAACAGGATGTCATGTCAAATAGAGTTTCAAAGTTATATAATGCATTCATAATTATAAATATATATATATATTTATATATATATATATATATATATATACATCAACACACACACGCACCTACAGACATTTACAATTACACACACTCATATATATATATATATATATATATATATATATATATATATATATATATATATATATGTATACACTGGGGCACAGACTCAGACAGACAGAAACACACACACACACATATATATGCATTAATGTACAGACTCAGACAGAAACACTCAGACAGATAGAAACACACACACACACACACACACATATATATATATATATATATATATATATATATATATATATATATATATATATATCAGCATATGCTTGTGTATAAAAATATCTTTTCAATCCATATCATTTTCAGCTGTATCAAACTTCAAATGAAAAATGTGCATGTAATGAATGAGCCAACAAAAACGCCGACGAAGGTTGGACGAAAAAGCTACCGAATGAATAAAATAGGATGTCATCATGGGTGTCCGCTGCCACTTTCTGAGGGGGTGATACATCCTAGGGGCAGGGAGAGTCGGGCGAAAAGATTTTCTGCAAGTTCAAAAGTTGGGTGTGGAGATTTCCAGCTAGTTTCTGTGGAACGCCTAAATAGAGATCAAAACTGTTCTTTTTAGGACTATTCTTATTCAATACAACCGACTACAATGACTGTTTCGGCTTCGAAGAAATCACATACAGATTAACAGAATAAGACTTTTATCATTAGATTAATAGATAGATTAATAGATTGACAGAAATTAAATCATTATAATGGGAGTGAATGCGAATGCAGACTCTACACTATTATTATTCAGTTGCAAATCATCCAGATCTTTTTACCATTTTTTTTCTAGTGGATGCAATTCAAAGATGCCTAAATTCAAAACCTCTGGCTATTTTATACGGGTTCAGCCACTTAGGTCACATACTGATTTAAAAAAAAACTGACTTTTAGTATCAGATAGATGAATAAATGGAAACAAGATCATAATTATCGGAGTGAGTGTCAACTTGGTCCCAGCTCTTCAATTTTTAGGGGAATTCCCGAAAACTAATTGGATAGAAATATGATTCGGGCTCCCATTTGTAACTACAGACTAATCACAGACAAGGGTGGGCGGACAGACGGTCATTCGGTGAATTATCGTAAGCTGGATGGATGGGAATCAAATAATTATTATCGGGAAAAAATCCAGAAGCTACGAAAATAGCTTTCATATGAGCTTACGGAAACTCAGCTTTTAATCACTTCTCATTCCATTTTTCAAATCTCAAACATGTAAGTAGCATACAGCTCTCTCTGCAAACCTCTGCAGGTTTCCCTGAAAAAGATGGTTGGCAACCATTGGAATGCATCAGAACAAGCCCACACGGTGATTAAGATTTTTTTTTAGACATAAAATCTTCATTTTCTCTTTAACTTCTCTTCCCCTTGTTGTTTTACCAAATACGTGTCTTACTATTCTTACTTAGAAAAAAAAAAGATGACTGGTAATGAAAATGGAATTTCAATGAAAATCCAAACACAGAAAATCTATCCCACTCTGTTCTTATCTCTCTATCTATCTATCTATCTGCCCTCATCCACCTATTAATCACCGCTACCCACAACAGACCGGTGTAATCGAGTTTTGGTTATTCATGTGTTTCCGACATTTTTATGTATCTATGTACGTATGTATGTACCCGGATCTTGCCCAGCCCTAACTGTTTAGAGTAGAAACTTGGAATTTGACTTTCTCCCCCGCCTCTCTCTCTCTCTCTCTCTCTCTCTCTCTCTCTCTCTCACACACACACACACACACACACATCTTCTCTCTGAATAATTTTTTTTTGGGGGGGGGTCAGATTTACAATGGAAGTTGATACAAAATGGCTCCCTTCATTGGAGTCTTTTTAATCATGAATTTGTGATTCAAACCATACTGATAGTGCATCTTCATCAAGGTAACTTGATTTCTCCACCATTGCTACCTAGTTTACGGGATAAAAAAAACAGCATATACGGGTGGCGGTGATTCGTAGTTTCCCTTGGAATGCCAGTTTATCTCTGTTCATATCTACCCATCTACTATCTACCCATCTATCATCTATGTATCTATCTAATTATCTGGCTCTGTTCCAGCTGTCATCCTCCTGAAATACCTCGACATCCCAATGGAAATCAAGGTCCGGTCAATCAACACCACCTTCCTTGGCCACGTTGATCTACCAGGGACAGATGTGAACACTGACCAAACCCCAGGAGAGAAGAATTACCACCTGTGAGATGAGATGGCTCAGACGTGTAACAAATAAGACAAAGACGGACTTAATTTGCTATGAAAAAAATCAGGGGAAAAGTCGTCAGTGCGATAACAGTCCACATATTCTTCTTGCACCAAACAATTAAACGTTTCAGACACATGCTAAGAATGGCAGCTGACCAACCAGCGTTCAGAGCCTACAATGTCAGGAGTTCAGGTGTCTGGGCAAGACGACGACCTCGTAGGCGTTGGATCGATGACGTGGCGGACACACCCAAGTCCAATGGCCAGTCTGTCACAGACGCGACCCACCGGGCTATCGATCGCTGCATTCGACACCCACTGCCTGCCACGTTGGAGTACGTGTGGAAGATGATATTTGTAAGAAAAAAAACCTGGAAATACTTCATCTTAGGCTAAACAGAATCTTGAAGCAAAAATATGGTCAAGTCTGGTAGTTTTCAAAAGGTTTTCTCAATTTTGAATTTTGAATAAATGGACGGACTGTTACTGCTCAACGCTACTGTAAACAACAGGTTTTCGAATGGATAAGACATTTTTTCCTTGGGAAGGGCGTCGACTGGTGATTTTCTTTCATGACAACGGTGTGATACAGGAAACGATCATGGATCTAAAATGTGAAATTGTTCCACGATTACATTGTGTTTTCCAGATCTAGCACCGGCTGACAGCAACTTTTTTTTTTATCCATGTGATCCTTGGTGTGTGGCGAGTAATTGCAATAATCTTTCTTTAAAATAATTAAGCGATTCTTAAACCAGAATTGTTCTTTGAGATGAACTACACACTTCACCTGGGAAGTGGAGCAAGTCATATTTTATCATTATTTTGATGGTTGGGAAATAGTACTCTGGAACATTTGCATCAACGTAATACCCACAGTCACACACACCTCCCTAAATATATATATATATATATATATATATATATATATATATATATATATATATATATATATATATATGTTATTGCGAAATGGATGTATAATCCGACAAAAGATAATCATAAATGCATTATTTTATTTTGAAACTTTATTCGAAATAATCTCCCGTTATTATATGATGAATTATTTGGCCTGAACAGCATTGATAGAATAAACAATTGAAGAGAATAGGCCTGCTACTTGAACAGAGAAAACAAAGTGAGCATATATAGACACTGAATGAACAAAATGAGAATTAGGAGTTGAAACATTTATTTGGGCCTCTGCATTACCAGCATATCCTCAGCTCAATGGTAAGAGCAATACTACGTTGAAGCAGCTACCTTATCAGTGGCAGGTTCGATTACTGCAGCGACTCCCCATTTCTTTGATTGTTTATTCTATGTACGCTATCAAGGCCAAATGATACATTCACCCTATCATAACAGGAGATCATTCGAAATTGAGTTTTATAAGTAATACGACTATATATATATATATATATATATATATATATATATATATATATATATATATATATATATATATGTATACATACATATATATATATATATGTGTGTCTGCACAAGCAAGTATATATTTACAGTATTTCTCTCTTTAAGTATGTTGATATCTGTTGGCTTCTTTTTGCATCTCTTTGTTGGTTCTGTGTCAGCATTCATGCCGAACGGAAACTCTTACCAACCATGGCAAACCAAGCTGCACGTATTCTACCAATCGAAGGAATGCTCACACATGGAATCCATTTCCTAAAGCCAAAATAGCATCTCTCACTTCCTTGCCTATCCTCTCTTCTTCTTCTTCTTCTTCTTCTTCTTCTTCTTCTTCTTCTTCTGCTTCTTCTTCGTCTTCGTCTTTTTCTTCTTCTTCTTCTTCTTTTTTCTTCTTCTTCTTCTTCTTTTCTTCTTCTTTTTTTCTTTTTCTTTTCCTTCTCCTCCTTCTTTTTGCTGTTTTTCTCACACTATTCTTTTTTTCTTTTTTCTTTCCCACCACTCCAACTTGCCTATCGTTCCCCCTCCTTTTCCTCCTTTTTTTCTTCTTTTTTCCTTCTTTTTTGTTGCTGTTTTTCGCTAACTAACCTTTCTTTCCTTCTTTCTCTTCTTTTCTCTCTCACACCTCTCATTTCCGTGCTATCCATCCTCCTCCTCTTCCTCTCCATCGCCTCCTTCTTCTTCTCCTTCTTATTCTAGATTGGGTGAATGAGAGAGAAAGAAAGGGAAAAATGAAAAGAAAAAGAAAAAGGGGAAAGAAGGAAAAAAAGACAGAAAGGAGGAGAAAATGAGAGAGAGAGAGAGAGAGAGAAAGAGAAAGAAAGAGACAAAGTTAGGAAGGTGCAAAGAAATAGGAAGAGAGATAGACAGACAGAGATAAGAAGAGAGTGATGAGTCTATTTTTTCTTAGAAGAAAAAGACAAAAGACAGAATAGAAGCTGATTTTCAAGAGAGGGTGAGAATGAGGAAGAAATAGAGAGCGACAGAAAGAAAGAAGAATAGAAAGAAAGAGAGAGAAAAGAGATAGATAGATAGATAGATAGATAGATAGATAGATAGATAGATAGGACAATACGAGATTTTTTCCAAGAGAGGAAGATAGAAAGAGCAAGAAAGCAAGAGAGAAACACAGAGATAGAGAGAGAGAGAGAGAGAGAGAGAGAGAGAGAGAGTGAATGAGAGATATGTCAATAAACATTCCCAAGCGTTAATCAACTGTAACGTTGTTTATTCTCAAAGCATCCAGCAGAAAACCAATGAATTTCTTCGCTATTCAAACCCGTCATTCTTGGCTACAAACAATTCGCCATTATTGCTCATACCTTAACGCACAACAGTAGTGAGACGGTTGCTCGTCTAGTGAGGACATCGAATACATGCATGCTTCGACTTGCATCCGGGTTGCGTTCTGGTAGCATGGACGCAACTCGACCCGGGCATAAGTCAATCAATATTGGATGGAGTGAAATATACACACTGCATAACACGAGAATCAATGAAATAAACATGTGTACTTGAGCTTTTATATTGTTCATACGTCTTTGCCTTTTCTGGAGGAACAAAGAGAAAGGAACAGATGTCATCCATTACGTTTCTTTCTACTAAGGTTTTAGCTCAACCCAGGAAGATGTCTTCTCTTTTAACTTCGTCTTCTCACCTTCCTTGTTCAGAGAACTTGAAGCAAACGTATACAGAGCATTATGTTTGGGAGGCTGGCTATCAGTTGATGCAGTTTTAAGCTCTTGTGGAGACGTATCTGTGGTTGGACGTAAGTTGGTCGGGCGTAAGTCGACATATGGATGTCTTTTATTCAGAACTAGTAGGGTGTAGATCATAAGAAGAAAAAACCTCTTCTGAAGCGTTTCATAGATATCTATCAATATCAGTTAACTTGGGCTCAAGGGCATACTACTGGGACATACATTACGATCGAATTCACTGTGATAGTGTAGAAAATCAACGTGCTATCAATTGCACCACGATGCAGTTAGTTACTTACTAAGCTTATTGAATTCTGGCGCAAGGTAGCAAGTCTTTTTTTGTTTGTTTGTTTGTTTCGGAAAAGTGATCCATTGGGAACTATGCAAAACGAATATGACTCGACTATCGAAGCCAGTGATATGCACGAGCTAAAAACAGTCTTGGTGAATTAAAAGCCTGAATATCCCTGGGGCTGAGATTCAAGCAGATCACCCAATCTAGGTCAGAAGACCAGATCTATTTATCAAAAGTGGGAAGAGAAATTGTCAGATAGCGAATTCCGCTGCCCCAGAAGACCACCAAGTATAACTGAAGGAAAAGTTACTCGGTGGGAATTTCAAATCCGAATTCAGCTCTGTCAAAATCTGGATTTATTGAGCCTCTCTTGTATGTATGTTTTCGAATTTATGTGTTTATATTTCCCTGTATAACACAAACACACACGTATACACACACAAACAAACAAGCACATATGCATGAATAGATACAAATATATATGCACACACACACACTCACACACACACACACACACACATATATATATATATATATACATTAATCTTCACACACATGCAAGCATACGCACACATTCATACTCACACATATATATGTAGACTTAGGCACACAAATGTTTATACATATATAAACATAAATTTACACGTACGCAAACTCACGAACGCATTCACACACATATGCACACACACACACACACACACACACACACACATATATACAAAATATCTATTCGCTCACGCATGTTTTTGTATGTGTGTATATACAATATATATATATATATATATATATATATATATATATATATATATATATATATATATATATATAGCGGTAACTCCATCGATACGATAGCCCTGGAGCTGGATATATTTCTTCTGTGATGCAAATTGGAAATTCGATACCATGTTATGTCCAAATACAATGTCTGTAATTTCTCAAGATGTCAAAACAATTTTTTCATTAAAAACAACAAAAAAAGCAACTAGAAATAGAGAAAAAGAAAAAAAAATGAAGGAAGAGCAATTATTCCCAAATTGGAATAACAGAAACCGGAGGAGATACCCATACTCCGAACTCAAACACTGAGCCCCCAACCCCCTAAACAAAAAAGAAATCTGACTGGTTGTTTAATAAAAACATCAACATTTAAAAGGTCTGGCTATTCGCTCAAAAGAAACTGTCTCATGACCAACGTCTTTCAGCAGCAAGTCGTACTGGGGTGATCAGTTAAAAGGAGGTGATCAATGAATAAGTTACTTCTCTCACCTTTTGCTGGATCACAAAAAAGACCTGATTCAAGAAAAAAACAAAACAAAACAAAACAAGTGTGAATGCGGCTGGACATAAACTAACTGATCAATTCAGTATAAATTTGGACTGAATATTGAACTTTGGAGGAAGTCCCAAAAATATCTAACAAAAACGTTTTTTGTTTTTTTTAAATTTCAACACTCTAGCTCCATTGATGTGGCCTGTATAAATACATACTGATCGGTTGAGAATAAACTCCTTATTAGAAATTGTGGCCTGCAAGAGACCCTAATCTTGCGCCCTGTAACTTCTTCCTGTGGGAGCTGGCGAAGGATGAGGTGAACCGCACCAGACCACAAACTCAGGATCAACTTGAGGAGCAATGTCGACATGTAATACCTAACATACCGCCGAACTTCCTTGAAAGGTCTATTAAGGACAAGCCAAAATAGTTGCAGAATTCGGTGGACCGCATTGATTTTTAACACAGCAGGACGGTTCTACCATTGTATGGTTTAAAGTGAGGCAAGCTTGACTACAATCAACCAATGAATAAAGTCTAAAA
The DNA here is from genome assembly GCA_963457665.1 of Thysanoteuthis rhombus. NCBI lineage: Eukaryota > Metazoa > Mollusca > Cephalopoda > Oegopsida > Thysanoteuthidae > Thysanoteuthis > Thysanoteuthis major. The sequence continues at coordinate 7,500,374 of OY735230.1, forward strand.
TGATTGAAAGTACTAGTTGAGGACAAAGACACAATGATGAGGGTCGGAAACACAGAACTAGAATAAATGGACCATTACATTTACCTGGGACAACGTATGTCTATGAACACCTCAAAAGAAGAAATCAAGATAAGAATCACTCTACAGCAGCAAGCTTTTTGGCCTTTAAGAACAAGGGAAATCCCATTGGTTTTAAAAAGACGGGTTAACAACCAGTACGTCTCCCCGATTGTCATCTGTGGAGCTCAGACACGGATCTTGACCAAAACTAAGAACCTTGCAACATACTAAACATTATACAGAGAATTACAAAACAGAATCATCATCATCATCAACAGCAGCCTTTTATGATCCTTTCTATCATAGGTATCGCGAAGCCAGTACCTTCAGAAGTCTATTTCATCAAGCCATCTTATATTTTAGCGGCCACACTTTCGCATATGATCTTGGAAGATCCATGTCGTGGGTCTTGATGTTCATCGGCAGTTTGACATTCTTGCAACATGACCAGCGTATTTCCATTTTATTTTTGTAATGGGTTCTATGTTCTGTTTTTTTTCTCTAATATACTGCGCTGTTCTGTGATCTCTCCATGAGATGCTGAGCATGATTCTCTCATATGAAAGTTGCATGCTTCTCAGTTTGGAGGGTGAATCTTTTTGGTTGGTTTCCATCTTTCAGATCCTTAGGCGACTACCGATAGGATGCATTGTTTGTATACATTTATTTTAAAAACTAATAGAATTTTTTTGTTCTAAAAGGTAGAGCTTGCTCAACAGAAAGCTTGCCATCCTTGAGTGATTCTCCGCTTTGGTTAATTTTTTCTTCTTTTTTCAAAAGCTCCATACGCCAAATTCTGGCGGCTATGCACGAATAATCTATAAATCTGAAAGCTAAAAAGAGAAAATAAGTCCTACAATATTTGAAGCGATTTTAATCGAATTAAAAAAAATTAATCATGATAAAATCTCCGATAGGCATTGGTAGGGAGTTCTGAATGTGCTTAATAACTGACCTCCCCTCCCCGTGATGAGCAGTCGAGAACGTTGAATCGGAAAAAAAAACCCTTTGGTCAATTTTTACATCAATTTGAACCTGCCATTCGTTCTCTTCCGAGAAAACAAGGAAAACTACTAAAAAAATTGAAACGACATTCCTTGTCTGCAATGTTTAATGGAACATATATATATATATATATATATATATATATATATATATATATATATATATATATATATGTATTATGCATTTGTATATATGGTTGTGTGTGAGCGCCGTCAGTGTATATATATGTATATCTAGACGTCAGAACACACCATACACACCCGTACATATGCATGTTTGAGTACTGGTATTTGGGTGGGGTGAGAATTTCTTTTCCTGTATTTTGGTGCCTGTCAGCACGATGTCATGACACGACTTGTGAGCAAGCCAGTTATTATCTTGTATTTGCGCTATTCTCATCTGAAAACTTGATTCCATCATGGCTTCTATTTTCGCGCCTTTTTTAGCACTTCCTGGTGTTCGGTTCTGCTGTCAAATCCCCAACAATTTTCCTTACATTGCGCAACTGTCACATTCAAATTTTTCTCCCCTCCACCATTATTATCTTTTTTGAAAATTTATTTGGGAAGTATTTTCTTAAGGGCTTTTTTCTAAGGGCCCCGATAAAGCGGTTTTTGTTTTGATACGCATAATACCCCATTCTTTTGAAATTTTTCTTTCTTCTTTACTTTCTTCTTTCATTGATTCTTCCTTTATTTTTTGTTCTGTACTTCGTTTCCTTCTTTTTCATTTCAATTCTTTTTTTTTTTGATAATTTCTTCCCCCTCTTTCTCTCTTGACTTTTTCCGGTTTCAGCCTTTTTTTATTATTCTTTTTACCATCTTTACTTATTTTTTTTTTTTTGGATTGACAATTCTTCATTTTTCTCTCTTCCTTTATATTTTTCTTTCGTTGCTTCTTTTTCACTCTTTCATTTTTGTTCTGTCTCCCGTTTCTTCCTTCTTTTCTTCCCCCTTTCAACGGTCTATTTTTTCGTTCCTTTCTCTCTCCTTTTCTTGCTTTCAATGTCTTTTCCTTCATTTTGTTTGTGTCTTTCTCTCTTTCTGTTCACCGCTCTTTCTCTCCTCTACTCTCGCTCTCAACGACTTTCTCCCTAATTTTCTTTCTTTCTTTCTCTTTTCCATTCTTTCTTTTTTCTTTCTTTCTTTCTTCTTCACTTTGATCCTTCCATGTATCTTTATCTCCACCGTCTCCTGTCTTTCTCAGCTCCTTTCTGTCTTTTTTGTTTCCATTCAAGTTTCCTCCCTTTCCTTCTCTCTTTTTAACTAGCAATCTTTTTTCATTCATTTTTTCCTTGGATTTCTTTCTCACTTATCATTTCTTCAAGCCTTCATTCTTCCATTTACTTATTCATTTTATTTATTTATTTATCGACCATATCATGTTTTCCTCGCGCTGTCATTTCGAGTAGTCGTTGTTTTCAAAAGGGCAAAAAGGTTAGGTTCCCACCCGGACAGCCACCCTTATCCCTCCCTGAACATGTTTCCCCTTCGGCCATGTAGTTGACTTCCCCACCCGTGTTCACACCCCCGGCACCTACCCAGTCATCGCTCCATTCCGACTCCTGTACACCATCTTGACATATGCAGAAATCTAACCTTATTTATCGTCCTACCTGGGTACCTGGCTATATACCCCATTCACTTGGTCGACGCCAAGGGGGTTACGGGACTTAATGATATATATCCAATACTGACGCCTTCCAATCTTGACATACAATTTATATATATATATATATATATATATATATATATATATATATATATATATATATATATATATATATATATATATATATATATATATATATATATTGCGTGTAGGTAATTATTTCTATGTTTTTTTTTTTACGTAGAAGGATTATCTTACCTTATACCACCTTAAAGGTGTGATTATTGAGTCCTGGTATAACATCAGCGCAGTGTATATATCACGCGCCTAGTGTGGGTCGGGTCCAGGGGAAATCACCCCTCACACACGGACATACATGCCCGCCCAAAATAGGCACCACTGTAAGCACACTGACAGGTAGGGGAACGATATATATATATATATATATATATATATATATATATATATATATATATATTCCTATGCAATCAAACTAAGAACATTCATACCGAAGCGGACTGTTTGCCGCTGCTCATAGGTTAAAAATGTTGTCTTGCTATCTACTCTGGTTTCGAGCCGAAGGAATATCCCCAGGTTTTTCACTCACCCAATGGAACTATAAGAAAGGGTCAAGACAAGTAACACAAACTCACCCAGACTCTTCACAGCCTGCCTTGAGATGATCTTCCGAAGCTTAGAATGGGAACACAAAGGAATCAGGATAGACAGAAAATACCTAAGTGACTTCAGATTCGCAGACGACATTATCCTCACTGCTTAGAACCTTTACGATCTCCAAATAATGTTAGACGAACTAAATGAAGCAAGCAAGATGAGGATACAAATTCGAGAAATTCAAGCTATAATGACAATACTCCATCTCAAAATTTCAGATAATACCAGGAAAGCCTGAAAAAACGATCAGATTTGAAAAAAAAAGGCAAAGATAAACGTTTAAGGAAATCATGGAATCGTGACAATACCCCATTCAGGAAATTCAGATAGTACCAGGAAGGTCGGAGAACATAAATATAGCGACAAAAACAAAGATAAGGATACTAGTTCGAAAAATCTTTCAATTGGATATTATACTCCATTTAGGAACTTCCGATAGTACTGCGAAAGCCGGAGAGTATATCTGTCGAAACATTATGCTGTAAACGGAGATAAGAATACAAGAAATTCAAACTATGGTGGCAATACTTCGTCTTAGATCTCCAATTGATTAAAGAAATTATTACATCGTTACACCTTAGAACGCCAGAAATCACGTATTTCAGAAGTTTCCAAACTTTCTAAAATCACGGGGCCCTTACTGTATGAGGATTTCTTCTGCTATGTGCTGGAAAATACCGAATTATTGAATTTACATTCATGTGTACAGGAAAAAAATGAATCTGGTAATTCAAATTTACCAAAAAATTATATATATATATGTACCATTTTATTCATTTTGATCATAATCATTCGTGGGATGGATGAGTCTGTTGTTCACCGAACAGTTTTTCAAATCTTAGGATCTTACTATAAACTAAGTGCCATAAAGTGTTGAAGCAACGAAGTTCAACATTAGGTTTACAGAGTTGAAATGTTAAACAATAATCACTAATAAATATAAATTTCATGAGAATTAATGAAAATTGAATTGGAATTATATATCAGTAATGAATAGATGATCAAAAATCAAGAAAATCCGTTGAAGTATGGAAAAAAATCCAATAACAAAATAAGATCTATAAGAATCCACAACAAATATGAAAATTAATGATAATCGTCAATCGATAAACTGTTTAATTTCAAATTTCAAATTCTCCCAAAAGGTTACATGGTGAACAAGCGATGATCCCAACAAGAAAGAATCACGCGTATAACCATAATATTAAATTCTGTGTGAAACATTAAAAAAAACCTGAAGAAAAAAAATAATTGAATTGCATTAACAGATATTGGGAAATAATTGACTGTAAAATTTTTTTTGTATATTTAGTGTTTAAGGCTGTACAACTTTCTTGACTATATATGCGTATGCCACAGCCCTCCATACGGAGCCGAATACTGGGTCATATATCAACGCTATCTCTGCCTATTCCATCAGCATTGCTTCAGCATTGGAGTGACTTTATCACAAACACTGAGATCCTTATGTCAGCTTGAGCCACAAGCATTGGTCCTCTGCCACAAAATCTCAGTTGCAGGGCGAGTATTGAAAATTATCGTCCTTCAGAGACCCTCCTGTTCGGAGAACTAATCTGTAGTTTCGGCCGAGACACAGAATTAATACAAGGACTCCTCACAAAGGTCCCTTGTCTGTAGAATCAGTGTACAACAGAGGCTGGCAAATGCCTGTATGGTAACGCAAGATCTACCAGTCAATCTTCCTTTCCAAAACAAACTAATGAGCAAGAGCAGAAGAACAGTGGCAACACTGCAAGTCTGGAGCTTCCCCCAAATGCAAGACCTTTTCCTCTATCCGATGCAGAAAGGCCTGCCTCTTCCTTAAGGATCTCGCATTCCACCGGAGAGCCTGCATCAGACTTACTTTTCATCCACACAGCGAAACCATGATGTATATATTTGGGCGTCGGTACATCTCTTTCAGCTAAAGAGACCATTTTATACGTTAAGATACATGGAATTGTCATTTCTCAGGAATTAATGCAAGTGTTACAAACGAAATAGTTCTATAATGTGAACGCATTAGATATGATTTTCATTCTTCAGTCCAAGTCAGAAGTTCACTTCGATTTCTACCGAAGTAACAATAGCATAAACTAGAACAATTCTCAACAAATTCGATAAATAAGCACATTTATAACTTGAACATTTCCCCTACTGTGATTTGAAACCACGGACAAGTGATCAGCGGGTGGCCGTCTTTCCATCTAAGCAAAGTTTACGAATCCGGTATGTAGCAGAAAAATTATCTTGGAAAAAGATACTTGAGGGTTTATTCATTTCAATGAATGGATACATTTTCAAATTGGACATATCCCTACCAGGATCTGAGATCATGACCAAATTAGTGGTAGCTGTCTCTCTCATCGACTACGATACAAGCGTCATAGCGATCAGCTTCAATTTAGATAAAATTAGGAGTGGAGTTTGACCCTGCAGCAGTCAGGATTGTTTTACCATAATAATGGATTGTAAATCATTTCAATATATATATATATGTGTGTGTGTGTGTGTGTGTATATATATATATATATATATATATATGTGTGTGTGTGTGTGTGTGTGTGTATATATATATATATATATATATATATATATATACATATTGAAAGTGATTTTACAAGAGAAAGATGGAAAATCAAAAGAAAGGGGGTGTTAGTGATAAATCAAAGAGAACATTACTGACAGAATAGGACAATGGTATGTACATCGGTTTTTATGTAAACTTTTGGTTGTTACTTCAAGATTTTTTGACTTGTTTACGTAAAAATGACATATATTTAAAGTAAACAAGAACAAAATATTTAAAAAAAACTTTTACAAAAATCTATCCGATCAATTTGAACTACGTATTTACCTATCATTTTTTACAAAAATAAATACATACATATTCTGAAAGATCAACCGAAACTTTCGTAAAAATCCAATTAAATCAGAATTAATTAAAAAAAAAATCATGCACATCTTTGAATTGAGTTGATGGATTAAAAAAGTAAATACGTAAGCAGAGAAAACCCGGTTTCTAAAACAGATATTTACATTTATGGTCCCCTCTGTAGCGAGAAATTGTTTGAATTGGTCAAAATGTCCGGCACCTCAGCTGAAGAATAGCCAATAATTTTATCACAAAAATACGTTGTAAATAATTTCAGTATAGATATCCATCTCATGGGAAATCGGATGAAAGGAATTTTCATTGGTTGAGAATTAATGCAAGCGTTTGGGATAGACTGAAGTAGACTATAAGATATAAATGAATGGATTTGCAAAGGATTAAATCTTAAGAATGCATTGGAAATGATCTTATCAGGTTGTTTCACATTAAGTATCTTAAATAAGAGAGAATGATGCTAAAAGAAGGAGGTTTAGTAATGCATTCGTATTCTTTTGCAAATTCAACGTACGTAGAGATATTTGCTACTATTAGAGGTTTGAAGGCCCTCAACAAAAATGATGTCTACCCAAGTGTTTAGACTAATTTTCAAGCACGATTATAGATTAGGAGACAGGGTGTTACTCAAGCTGCTGATAAAAATAAGAAAACTACAACAGTATGGACTGTTCAGCTTTGCTTCGATAAGTTAAAGTTTGAAAACATGGATATCAATAATAAATCTCGAGGGTGACTCTTGACTTGTTCTTAATGACGAAGATCCATCAACAGCAGCTGTCAACGACACACAAAAACGGTTTGAGCGCTTCTAGAATTCAACAGCGACAATACCAAGCCATATTCAGGAAGAACAAACATTTATAAAGATGGGAAATGGGTCCAGCCAGAACTGAATAAAATGTTCCTTGACAGCACAAGACCTCCCACCTTTCAGCTGACTGTGTATGAACTTGGAAAATTAGGATACGTTGTATTAAATCATCCTCCGTATTCACTAACAGATTATCATTTTTTCAATCATATTGACCTTCGAATCCTTAATAAAACGTTCAATTATTAGGTAAGCGTAATTCGTGCTTTTACTGAATTTGTAACCACTCAACGTGAGAGCTTTTATAAACACGGTGCGTTATGTTTGTTGGAAAATGATTATAGAGTCGAATGGGTCATATTATGGAAAAGTATTTACCGTTTTTTGTTGTTTTTATCACCCTTTGTTTTACTATTCAAAAGTGATATCTTTCAAGTAATATCCTAATATATCATAATCAGTTTTTTGCGTCCATCGTTGAACATAGTTCTTCCCCAATATCATGGGCGTCATGGTTTCGCATGTGATCTCTCGGGATCCACGTTTTGAGTTATGATGTCCAGCGGTTGCCTGACGTTCTTGCAACATGACAAGCCCATTGCCATTTGAGTTTTCTAAAGTATCCTATGATACCTCGGACTTCCCTGATATATTGTATCGTATCATTTCTCACCCAGTGATGTTGAGCATGATTCTTCCATGCGCACATTGCATGGTTCTCAGGACCAGTCTCTTGAGGGCCAGTCTCTTGAGGGCCAGTCTTTTGAGGGCCAGGCTCTTGGTTGGGTTCTATGTTTCAGATGTACTTACAAAGATTAAAACATCCGTATAATGAATAGTGATAATTTTCCATCTAAGACATTCGGAAAAATGATAATTGCTTCAAATAGATGATATTTTGATTGAATATTTACGGCCTTTTGTTGTTCATATCACCCTTTATCTTACTGTTCAAAGCCGCATATCATACATAACAGACTAATATAAGCGTATGTTTGTCTGTGTGGCAATGGTTGTAACATTACTGCAAGGTGTCATTGCTTGTTAGATTAAGAAGTTGGTTCTTAAATTAATAACTTCCCAAGTGTCACTTTTTAGCAGGTTATCGTTGAACCCCCCTTAAAAAACAAAAAAAACAAAACAAAAACGCGTATATCAAAACGTCAACCCCAAGCAATAGTCTTGCTCGTAGACAAGATGAAACCCTGTTATTATACAGTGTTGCGGGGGAGCATAAGGAGTGCAGTGATCGGTTGTAATGCTACGCACACGGCAGGTACTTCTTTTGTCCGATTCTGACCCGGAACGAATGCGTACACCTGACATCGACGAAGACCGGGAAAAGTCAGAAGACGCCCAGCGGGTACTCATCCTTTTGGGGTGGGAATGTCACCCGATTCCTATCCTCTCTCCCTAAAACAAATTCATCCTATCCTCACACTACGTTTTTTTTTTTTGTTTTTTCTTTTGGTTTTATATAATTTTTTCCCGCTATGACATGAGGCGCGAATTCCACCCGTCACCTGCGTTTGCTTCTTTTGTATTCAGGGTATCACTAGGTTTTTTTTTTTTTTTAATTTGTGTCGGGGTTTTTCTTTTTTTCGATGAGTACAGGGTTTGCTGTCCTTACGATTCTTACTATGTGACAGCACCGCTTAGATTACACAGTCTCCAGATACCTTGACTTACCTTTTTTTGTTTTGTTTTGTTTTGTCATTCGCGTCTTTTATTAGTCTGGCATTTTCCCATTTCTTTCTTTCTTTTTTCTTTCTATTTTTCTTTCCTCTTTCTTCCTTCCGTATTATATCATTTCTTTCTTTCATTACGTTTCTTTCTTTCAACTTTCATTCTTTCGAACATTTCTCTCTTTTTTCCTTTCTTTCTTTTAACCTATATTCTTTCGAAGTTTCTATCCTTCTTCCATTTTTCCTTTCATTTCTTTCTTCCTATCTTTCTTTCTTCCATACTATATTATTTCTCTCTTTCATTTAATTTATTTCTTTCACCTTTCATACTTTTGATCATTTCTTTCTTTTTATCTTTTTTCTTTCTTCCTCCCGTCCTATGTTCTTTCGCAGTTTCTTTCTTTCTTCCATTTTCCTTTCATTTCTTTCTTTCTATTTTCCTTTCTTCTTTCTTTCTTCCATTCTACATTCGTTCTTTCTTTCATTTCTTTCTGTCTTTCACCCTATATTCTCTTACAGTTTCTTTCTTTTATGCATTTTTCTTTCCTTTCTTTCTCTCTTTCTTTCTTTCTTTCTTTCTCCATTATTCTTTCTCTTTTATACCGTCCTGTCTACCTCATGTATACGTCTTCCTTTCTCCCCATCCTGCAGGCTTTCTCTCTTTCTTTTTGGCTGCTTTCTCTTCTTTCTCGCATATCTTTCTTTATTTGTTTTCTCTTCCTTGATAAGTTTACTTGATACTTTTCTTTCTTCCTTGTCCGTAAGCCTTTCTTCCTTTCTTCCCTTCTTTCCTTCCTTCCTCCCTGATTCACTCAATCCATGGAATTAGCTCATATTAGTGTTGCGCAGTGTGGGGCATTAAGTGCAGATCGTAATCATTGTTCTAGTGATCGTTTACGAGATTAAATTGCCAACTATCATTCTATAATGTGAGTGCGTGCATATTTGGCTTGTATTTATCTTGGTGAGTTCCGGTACTCAATCTGTGTGTCCTGCATTGAAATTAAGGATAAATTGTCTGTAGTCTGTCTGTACATATCTGTCTTGCTGTTCACCCATAAGTCTTGGCATATTAGCATCTATCTATCTATCTATCTATCTATATATCTATCTATCTATCTATCTATCTCAGTCTGTTCATATCTATCTATCTATCTCAGTCTGTTCATATCTATCTATCTCAGTCTGTTCATATCTATCTATCTATCTTTCTATCTATCTATCTCAGTCTGTTCATATCTATCTATCTATCTATCTATCTATCTATCTCAGTCTGTTCATATCTATCTATCTATCTATCTATCACAGTCTGTTCATATTCAATCAATCAATCTATCTATCTATCTATCTATCTATCTATCTATCTATCTATCTATCTATCTATCTATCTATCTATCTCAGTCTGTTCATATTCTATCTATCTATCTCAGTCTGTTCATATCTATCTATCTATCTATCCATCTATCTATCTATCTATCCATCTATCTATCTATCTCAGTGTTCATATTCTATCTATCTATCTATCTATCTATCTATCTATCTATCTATCTATCTATCTATCTCAGTCTGTTCATATTCTATCTATCTATCTATCTATCTATCTATCTATCCCTTCAATTTCTTCCTTTCTGCATTCACCTACTTCATCTTACCTTCAATCTGTCTCTTACCCTCAATCTGTCTCTTTCTTGTTTGTCTTTCTTGTATTTTTTGGACTCATTTTTTGTGTACCGAATCTTCTCTTGAATATATTCACCTGGGCCACTTTTTTTTTTCCTTATATAGGACCAGGGGATCCAAGTGCTAACTGATGGTAGGCTGTCAACAACACCAACTGAATACAAAGTACAACGAAGGGGATACAAAAAAAAAAAAGATATAACAAAGAATAAAATGAACAAATGAACAAATGAATGAATAAATGCGAAAACAGAAAGACATATACGAAGCAGCTTGGCTGTGCAAGGGTCAAACTCCCTTGCTTCATTGAAATTTAAAAGGTAAACCAAACAGAATTCATCTCTCCATATAGTATTATTATTCCCAAACTTCAAGTCCTATTTCAATTCCTTTATTAGTAGTTTCTGTAAATGGGTTTTGCAAACTTTGGCAAAATTAGTCGACCTGAATTGGGCTTTAAAAGAGGGTGTGTGTGGATTTCACGAATCTGGTAATTTCTTTGATTCAGTGCAGCGTATACAAGATATGTACGAACTTATGTCGATTTATTCACCCGGATGTAGAATTTAAACGATCCAAAATAAATGAAAGAATAAACAGAATGATTGATAAGAATACAAGTGGCGAAAATGATGAAAATAGAAGAAACTTTCAAATTGAAAATGGAAAATTAAAAAAAAAAGACAAGCCTGGCTGCGCTAAGGTCAAACTCCCTTGATTCATTGAAATTTGGAAAAAAAAGTTAATTTTCCCATACAATATTATTCCAAAAGTACATGCCCCATTCCAACTCTTGTATAGGTAGTTCTTATAAATGGGAACAGCAAACTTCAGCAGAACAAGTGTACCCGAGTTGGGCTTTAGAATTGGGAGTGAATTCGTCATCAGTTTTTACATATGTCACGTGCGTGACGTCACTGCTCATTGTTTAGTCATTGTCACTTGTCATTGTTGTTATATACGAAAATAATGTCAAAAGTCAAAACTCAATAGTAGGTGTTTGACAAAAGACCATTGACAACAACCGTTATCCTAAAATTCAATACACCAGAAAAAGTCTCCAAGGAAACCAGGAAACAGGAGCTGCTTCATGACCAACGTGTTTTGGCAGCATTCGGTGTTCAGGATGATCAATAAAAAAATGCAAAAAGGGGTGATCAGTTACTTCTCTCGCCTTCTGTTGATCACAAAAAATCTGTATTTCCTAAGAACGGGCGGGCATAGGGTAGGGACCAATTTAGCAAGTACTTACATTGTGAATTTGACCCTCCTTAAAATATATATTTTGACGAGGAATTAAAAAAAAAACCTACAAAAAAGTTTCGACTGTTGATTTTATAAGGAGAAAATATTTAAATTTCAAGCCCTCTGGCTCTATAAGCGCGGCCTATACGTATGACACACTCACATATATACATATATATATAAATAATTGTGTCATCTAGAGACATTCGATGTATTACATCTTTTCAGTGTGGATATAGACTTTCCATTATCCAATCCAATACCGCGAGGTAGGAATTGAAACCCTCACTTCAGACCCAGAGGCCGATATCCTACCTCCGGACTACGGTACTGGACTGAATCATCTAAGGGATATATCTATTTACACAGAAATTCCTCATCCACCAGAGTGCTCTATTTCTACCCTGATTTGTCCAGCTAATCTCTTTTTCCTTACTGAAAACGGTTGGAGAAAGTGGATCTATGTATTTCTCATGAGTATCAAACGGTGTGAACACTCTCGACCTCTACCCTAATTCGAACACGGTTTGCCAATTCTTGCTGGTAAACGTTACACCAGTACCACCTCTAGGTTGTACAAAGTCTGTTCGGAATATATCCAGCCAATTTTAATGTCCCTAGAAATGATTGTGCAACTTGACAAACAACTAAAGAGGACCTTACAGCACATGTGAGACATGCACTCTCCCTTGTGGTTACTCAGTCAGCAATGAGACGCCATTGAGTCAGATCGCGCCATTAGTAATCGTCGATGATTGAGCTAATTTTTTTTGCAAAAGGTCGTATCATTCACCCCTGTCAATTACCTTCATTTCAGATTTGGCTCCCTGCCACCTCCAGATTTACTCAAAGAGAATAAAGACCATGGATGAGATTAAGTAGAAAATGATGAAGCAGCTAATCGAGATTCCAAGAGGGGACTTGGCAGACTGTTTCGAAAAAATGGGAAGAACGCTGGTATATATTGACTGTCTCTCACTCTCTCACAGTCTCTATAGCTCTCTCGTTCAAACAATATCACTCTCTTTCCCCCCTCTTTCTCATTATCTCTCATGCCAACACAGTCACTTTTTCTGTCTCTCTCACTCTCTTCTTATCTTTTTCGTGCAAACAGTCACTCTCTCTCTCTCCTTCTCTGTCTCTCTAACTCTATCTCTCTCATGCAAACACATTCACTCTCCCCTCTCTCTGTCTCTCAAAGTTTATCTCTCTCTTACGCACGCATCCGCTAACAATACCCCCAATTACAGAATTTACTCAAAGATTGAAATGAGTAATTATAGAGGGCGGACCTCGTGGGCTTGAAATCGAAAATCAGACAACAAACAAACAAACAAACAAACAAACCCACAAGAAACAAATTCTCTCTCGATTTTATTTATTGATTGGTTTATATTTTTGGTGTTACTCAAATTCAGAAATCCGGAAATTTTTTCCGGAAATATCGATTACATATTTGGACTAGTTTCATTTGTATTTTATGAACTCTAGATCAAATATGAGAGAGAGAGAGAGAGAGAGAGAGAGAGAGAGAGAGAGAGAGAGAGAGAGAGAGAGAGAGAGAGAGTTAAGTAAATGATGATATGCACGTACGCATTCGTATCTCCCAACCAGCCCCTAATCAAATCGAAGGAGATGTCCTCTGGTCGGAGACGGTGCAGGACGGCTGACCTACTCGCGTCAAAAGAATTTAAACACCTCTCCAATTTCCAAATCAAACACAATTTCGTCTTTTTTTTCAAAAGTTATATATGCATTTATCTTATTGGAATTTATTTTGTAAAATTGGAGCAGGCATCGTAGACATTTACAAAAACGAAACAAAACGTTTAAGAAAAAAGGTTTTTCTTTTTCTTGTCTTTAATTTTTCCATGTTGTTTCGACGTGACAATCGCGATATTATCTCCGTTTTTTTCTGTTTGCCATCAACTACATATCCTGGCACCGCCGCTTCATCACTAAAAAACATGCAGCTTGTCCCCATCCTCGATCGCTAAAAAACATGCAGCTTGTCCCCACCCTCCAGCACCGCCCCACCAAAAAAACAAAAACAAAAACACGACAACCCTCACCAATCCTGAACAAATTTCGCTTTCCCCCTTTTTTTTTTCGCTTTGCATCGGTCTATCCTCGATCTCGCCCGGTTCTCGTTGTAATCTCGTCCACGTCACTTCATTTACTGGTTTCCGCTTGTTGGTCAGCTGTGATATATCGTTGAGATCTCATTCCAGACCTTTGCAGAGTTCGTTGGTCTTTTTCTGAATTGCTTTATTGCTTTTATTTTTGCTTATGATAAAATGCTGACGCAGTTTTTTTCTCTCTCTAATACTAGAGAGGGGATAAATATGGATAGATAGTGATATATACATAGATTCATAGATGGATAGAAACAGAGTGGTACATGAACTGATTTAAGCAGATAGACAGACAGACAGACAGACTGTCAGATAGATAGATAGATATATAGATCGATCGATCGATAGATAGATAGATAGATAGATAGATAGATAGATGGATAAATTCATTCATTCATTCATTCATTCAAGTGAATTTTTAAGTCTCACAGAATTTTATTTTTCGTTCTCTTGGACAGTTTCTTGGTTTTCATATACAATTGGTCTTTATGATCAAATCCAGCTCATAAGTAATGGCGATTATCATTAATAATGCTTTATCGCTTGAGATCGAGTGGCAACAAGTCTCTTCAAATTTCCAGCACCTTATTTTAGTATCGTTGCAGACCCCAGCACTGCTGTGACCTTGATGGTTCCAATTCTTTCTCGGATTTCTAATTGATCTAATCATTATCCCTGTTTCCAAGCCAAGGTTCCAAGTGTGCAAACAATTATAGGCATGACTCTCTGGTCCACGTTTTCTCAGTTCCAAGCTAAGATACTTCTTTTGTCTCTACCCCTTGGTCTGCACCCACGAAATTATGTTCACTATTTGGTAGGTTCTCTCTTTCTTGTTTACTAATATCAGGTCCAGTCTTGTCACTTAATCCGTCTTGATTCCAAAGCCTTGGAATATTAGAAAACGTCAACCAAAGATGTCATCATGAACATAATCAATATCAACATGTCAGGACTTTTTTGTAATCACCACCCAACAAAATCAATTGGTCGCCCTCTTTCCCAATTTTTATTGATTGCCTCCAACTCGACATGCTGCAAAAAAACATCGGTTCCATGACGGTTTCTATCGAATAACATTTTATAATTTTTTAAAGACAAGTCATTTGTGCAATTCCTGGTGTATAACTGTTCCTACTCTGTCATGTTTTATATTTCTTTTGATTCAGCTTGGGTTTGGTTTCGATCTTTCCTTCAAAAAGGCAACACTTGTTATTTTTATCGGTTTCATCTATTGTCACTTAATAATTATAATTAGTCCTGAAGCATTTTTGTTGGGCTTCAACGTCAATGGTTTCTATTTCTCTCTTCAAGTATCCTCCGCACAACCATGTCCATGATTTTTTGTCTTTGACTGCGTTGTTTCTGCCTGTTAAATCCTCAGTGGAAACTTCCACATTTTACGTAGCATTCCTCAATTTTCCTTCTTTTTTGTCCCTTTATTTCTTCTTGCATCGATTTGAACAGTTTTCACGATATTTTATGTTGTGCAAATTTTGCAAATCAATGCTGTTTATAATCAAAAAATTAGTTAGTACATGAAACAAAAATAAACATTACGTTGCTCTGCATTTTCTTGTTTAAGTTAAACTTGAATGAAACTGGATCTTTTTACCCATTTGCAGATAAATAAGTAAAGCAGACTACTCTATATTAACATTTTTTTTTATCTCCTTTGACAAATGTTACTGATGTAAAATAAATCCTTCACCTGGATCATTACGTAAGTAGATTTTGAAATTCAATTAAAAATTCGATCGATCGAATTCTTGTAAAGATGTGAACGTATCCTACCAAAAGTCTACAGCGTAATTCAACAAATAAAACTAATGTTTCCAAGGAAAGCAATGTTTTTACTTCATTTTGTGAAGATGAATTTTCTGATCTAGATTATAATTTTGCCCAGAGCGATGTATCATTTCGTAAGATAATTGTATTGATTTTTATTTTCAGGGAATTATATTCAAAAACACGTGAAACTTACTCACTAACAAGTTGCATTTTACTTGAATTTCACTAGGTGTGAAGGTGCTGGATGAGTGAGCTGCTAACTGAATGGACTCTGTGCACCGAGTTCAAACCCCAGCTGAGATAGTTTGTGTTTGCTTTGCACTAATACCCTTGGAAAGGCATGAACCCATCTCCTCCTAGCTTTGGATAAAATCTTAACTTATTTTCTCTTTTCTTTCTCTATTTTTCACTTTTTCTTTCCGACCATCTCCTTCCTTTTTTTCAATGTCTCTCTTTTTATTCGTCAAAATAGAAAACTACGTCTGCCTGCCAAGTTGGAAGAGGTATAAGTATACGTTCGTGTCTGTCTGATTGCCCTTCTGTTCATCTGTCCTTCCGCCCGTCTGTCCACACAATATCTGTAAAATATCACTACAAATTTCAATGAATCTTTGTAGACAGGTTGGCCATGAAAGATATTTTTCTTATCATAATTCTCCATGAAAAGAAACTACAAAACGAACTGTTAACAAAAAGGCTAAATTTATATTTCCAAAGAAGTAACTCATTATCCATACATCTACTATACCCCCCCCCTCATTTTCAAATATTCTTTTGCTTCCATCCATTTTTTAGTAAGTGTAAAGGTGGGGGTAGAAGTATACGCTCTCTGCGAGCCTCCTAGTTTCTTTCTTTTTTCTTTTCTAGTTTTTCTTCCCTTTTTAAACACTCCCTTCTTTCTTTCTTTTTTCATTCCAGTCAATTACCCAGAACTTTCGTCTTCTGTCTATTCATCTGGTATCGATACGTCACGAAAATTCAAATGATACCTCCATCAACCCCCTTCAAAACCCTTTCCCCCATACAGTCCATTATAGACCAACAAAGATCGCACCCTTCGTACTTCCCTCTCCTAATAAATATCAAATCCCAGTTAACTCCCCTTAGTACCCCTGATAACGCTTATTAGCCAATACCAACTCTATTGGCGAAGCGTTGTGTGCGCCTCTAATTCTGGATCAGCCACAAAATAGAGCAAAATATAAAAATTACTTTTTTTTCGTTGATTGTGTTCTTGTGTGTGGGTTTTTAAATTTTTTTTTTTTCTAAATCTATTTCTCAGAGGATCATATTTTATTATCTGTCCGGCAAGATTCAGACCAGTGACATACGATCCGACGATTCGAAATCTGCCCTCTCGTTTTACGTTGCATTTTTTTTCTAATCCTTTTTTTTTGTTTCTTAAATAATTAAAAAAATAAAAATGAAAATTAGAATAAAGCTTCATATACTTCGTTGAAATAGATCCAAAAAAAGAAAAACAAATAAACAAACAAAAGAACCACTCGGAGAGCGCATACCTCTGTCAACTCCATCGTCACTGAAGGAAGGGATGAAAATCAGTCTAAAAAATAGTTACGATGCAGGGAGGTAACAGTAAAAAATTCCTCGATCCACCCTAAAATCTTATAATTTCTTTCTTAGCCTATCGCTTACTCAGCCCTCCACCCAGAAAGTGTCATTGAAATTCATTCAGAACTTTCGGAGATAATGTTCGGAGCTACGATGCAATGGGAGGAAAACATTCCTGGTTCAGCCCCAAATTTTGATCTCTTCTCCCCTAAAGGCCTACCCTTTCACTATATTTCATTAAAATTCATTGAGAACTTTTGGAGATATTGTCTCTACAGAGAGACGAACGGACAAACAGAAACGAGTGGATTTATATACCTCTTCTGGTGCGGTCGGTAATGACAAATAATAAAGCCTCAAATACTTTGGTGAAGTGGACCTGAAAAATCTAAGCATATAATGAGTTTCTATGCAATACTTTTTGTTGATTGTTTGTTTGTTTGCGCTCGAATAGGATGATCTCATTGGTTGATTTACCTTCCTATTATGATATAACAATGAGATTTACGCCATAGATGCTCTTAAGACGTGTCTGATCATCATACATTCAAACGGCTTGAGATTAGATGAGGCTAAAAAAAAACTTGAAATTTAGACACTTGAACTATTAAAAATAAATTACCTAATAGAATAGCTGTTCGCTCAGGAAGAAAGGGATTGTCAGTGGTCAGGAATTATTCAAAGCATTACTATCAGAAGAAAATCTGTTATATATATATATATATATAACAGATTTTTTCTCACAGTAATACTTTGAATAATATATATATATATATATATATATATATATATATATATATATATATATATATATATATATATATATAATGTATGCGAATAGCTAATGATTTCACTATAGAAATGCATTGAAAATCTGGGAGAATAGCACAATTAATGGCCAGGTATTAATGCAAGCGTTACTGACAGAATTAGGGCAATCATATGTGTAATTACTACATCCATTCTTATTATAACTACTAGCATGGGACACGTCAAAAATGACAGGTTACATTTTGACTGTATTATGGTAACTAACCAACAATTACGCAGAATTTGGATTCTCAGAAAAATTAAAATCAGAAGTTACTGAGTAAAAGAAAATACCATGTCAGTTCAAGCGTTTGTTTCAATTTTTGCTTTTTTGTGTGTTTTTTTTTTATTTGCAGCGATAAAAGGCTAAAGTATGTTGCTGATTAGAAGCTACAGATACAAGGCTACATCGAACAAATACGGTAATAGATTTTGAATAACAAATTAATGGAATCAAATATTGAATTGATGAATATTTTGTAATTGCAATCCATTATATGTTTTTTCAATTGTTTTTCAAAGTGATCTGTTTTTCTGTTTTTCGTTTTTTTTTCCCTTTAGAAATAGGCCGTTTGTCAAGCAACTTTTGCTTCTTTGATATCCGCCCCCCAATCTGACAGACTTGAACTGATTCTTTTCATCCATGTAGCGGTAGCTCGTGTGTTATCAGACTATTGGAGTTTATCTTGGGAGATCGAATCGCAGTAGTGTTTCCAAATTTTTTATATCGGTTTGGGATGGCTTGACAGACGGATTGATACCTGCGTAAAACAAGCCACAATGGTTTTTAAACAGTTTGACCCTTATTCGTATTTGGAGGTGCGAAGGCGTAACGGGTATCGGAACAGAAAAAAGTATTAGCGAACCGAATTTGAATTACATTTATTTCGTACAGAAGTCAATTCCTCCCTGCTCTCTGTTCCATAACCAGCCATCTTGACAAAATATCTTCTCAGTGATATTCAAGAAAAAAGAAAGCAAAAAGACGTGCGCACTTGGACAAATAACTGTTCAAGTATCAGGAAGAAGCTGTTACTCCCAAGGTCAACCTTGACAAGAAGTCAACAAATCAATCAATCTTAATTATTATATATACCTTCTTAGCAGAGCTTTCTTGCGATCGTTGCAGAGAACAACATGATCAAAACCCACCTCAAATTTCAAGAATTGGCTGAATTCCTTTTTGATTCATTGATTGGTCATAGTCCAGAAAGCTATACAGTTTTAAATGTTAAATAATTATGTAGTTTTTGAACCTTTTTTTGTGTTTTATACAGAATTTTATATTATGATACTATATGTTATTTTTTCTTGTTGGGATCATCAGCTGTTTACTGTGTGACCGTTTCGGGTATTTAAAAGCAAAACAATCATGATAACATGCCGCCATCTCTTCTCATTTTGATATATAGCTTTATTTTATCATTCTTAAGGCCTTGTCATAATACATGTAGTTTGTTATTCTATATACGGTATTATCATAATGTATTGTATATGGATGTTATTTTGTGCTATCATTTAATCTTTTTTTAACCATGGGCTTTTTTCCGCAGGCCACACACTACTAATATATACATACAGGATGTCTCAAAGTGTCTATACATTTTCCTCTCCAGTTTTCTTTTCAGATTTCTGAATTACTCTCGGTGGAATCGATACCAATTATCGAGAATTTCTTCATGGTCCCCAAGCTCTATCATTTATTCTCATACATATTGCGGTTATACGTTAGAATCGAGGTGCAAAAATCACAGTCTGGCAATAGGTTAGGGTTAGCAATTTCTTTTTAAGGGGCAACACCAAGGGCAAGATTAATGTAACGTAATCAAGAGACCTTCATGAACTCAAGACAACAATTAGATATTGCTGAGCAAACATCCAACTCGGAATGCTCACTCATATTGGGAATGCTTGACTCAATTTCTTGCTAGGCTGGAGTGACAAAGAAGTCAGCTTACATTTAAGAGTCTAACAGAAAAAGTGACTTTTACTCGAACTCAACAAAATTTAAAAAACAAAATTCTCAACCATTCTAGTTTATGTGTACTGATTTTCAAAATTTATCTTCTGTTCGCTTTGAAAAAAAAAAGAAGAGAAAAAAAGGGGGGTATATCAATTTTTGAGACAACCTATACACTTCCCATACATGTAACCCCGTAAACAGGTCAGTTTACTGTTAACAAATATTTACTTCCATTCCCGCAAACACTCGTTCACACATAGAAAAAATAACCCCTAAAATCATGGCTGTTCACTTACTGACTACTACACATGCGCATATGGACAGGCGAATGATTCCAATGCCGCCCCCTCTAGCGGCCAATTGGCAAAGCTACCTAGAGCAGGAAATTGGATTAAAGTCATGGCGACTGTGTCGAATAAAAGGGTCGTGCCTGCAGTTGGTTTGTTTTGAACTGCGTTAGAGTCGAATGACACCGTCCAGGGATGAAATTGAGAAGGGCCCCGCGAAATGCCACTGACGTCTAAACTTTGCAAAGAAGCAGACGACATTAAGCGAGGAGCAATAATAAAATTAATGAACGCGGGCGATCAGTTTACGTTCCACTGCTCGGCGCTTATCACGTCCTGAGGATTTTGCAATATGCACCCTGATTGGGAGGGGCCTTACGGAGGAACTGTCCATCTGTGCTGTCGTCTATTTGACGACACTCGTGTCTACTACGGAGCGTTATAGTTACAAAACAGAACGAAAAAAAACAAACAAAAAACAAAAAAAAACGAAAAAACAAAACAAACAAAAAACACCGAAAGACACTCCTTCAGCGAAATGATAAAATATATGTATAGAAAAGAGCAAAAAAAATAAAAATAGGGAGGAAAATAAGACGTAGCGTTGGTTGGAATTCTCGATGTCACATTTAAAACTAGAAGCACCCAGTATTCCCAACATCATGCACCAACTGAAAATAAACTGAAAATGAATTGCACCAGAGGGAGAGAACTTAATTCGTAAAAATATCTATCTATATTTTCTTAAAATGAGAAATTGGCCCTTTAAAATAATAGTAGTAATCAAGAGTATATCTATTCAGTTTTTTGCAACAAAAAGTAACACCATTAGGATGTAATAAAATAGTATTAATAATATATATATCAAAACAGTATTGTGATCACAAAACTGCTTTAATAAGATGAAATAAAATTAATAATGGAAAAATCTTCGACTAGCGAGGAACTATATTTTCTGTCTGGCATTCGTCAAGGGATATAACTTTCAAATGCTATTTATACAGTCGTCTTCCTTCTTTTTTTTGATTTGCGTGAAAAACCTACGTACAAGATACAGAATATTACAATGTCTTTGATAGTTTCAAGTATTGTGCAATTGCAAAATTTTTTAAGATACTACCCACTGTTTGGACGGTGCGGGTAAACAACTCGTATTAATTATGGAGAGTGTATTGACTAAGAGTTCAGTTAGAAAAAGCAACCATAAATTGGAGTAATGGAGTAAAACTTGTAATTAAAATTAGGATAGTAATCAGTATTTAATCGGAATCTTATTCTTTTCATCAGCCTTCAGAGATTCCGACATTTAGATTTATAAGTTGGGAGAGAAGAGATGTGGGCTGAAGACCTGAGGAGACTTACTGTCACCCAGCCTTAAGAGATAACCAACAGGCAACTCGTGTGAAACTTTTATCTGCTGCACTGATACGGACCGTGAGAATGCAAAGAAGAAAGCTTTAGACTTGAGTAGACTCAAGCGGTGAAAACAGAGCGATTGGTAAGAAAATTATCCTTAAAAATAATAATAATAATAATAATAATAATAATAATAATAATAATAATAATAATAATAATAATAATAATAATAAACCGATGGAATCTTGGAATTCAAATTGACTGCCCAGTCCGGGTCAGAAGACAAAATCTACCCATCATGAACGGGGAAGAAAATTCTAGTCGTGGATGCCATTGTTCCAGCAGAATCCCCAAGTATATTGGAAAGAGAGTAAAAAGCTGAATAGATATCTGGACCTTGCTAGAGGACTGAAACAAATGCAGTACTTGAATATGATTGTTGTACCCATCATTATTAGCGATCTTGGAATAATCTTGAAGAACCTTGCAAGGATATTTGAAGGGTTGGGAATCTAAGGAACAATCAATTCCTTCAAGATGATAGCATTACTAAAATTAACTAGAATCAACGAGGAGAGTACTGACTTAATGAAATACTTGTTGTCACTTAATTCCCGCTGAACCTCAGTTACTACTTATATGTATATACATATATTCATCAATCAAAATTAAAATCTAAAAAAATCTGTAAAAACATTAATAGTGCTACTGAACTTCATACATCAAATTTTCAAGAGCGTGGCGCCTTTGGAAAACCAAAAGGTGTGTCCTGTTCTACTATATTATATTTTAAACATCTAAAACAGTCTTGTTTTTCTTCTGTCTTTCAAAATATTAACAAGCAAAGGGTTATCGATCATTTCTCATAAATAATAATACTACTACTAATAATAACAATAATAACAATAATGGTAATAATAACAATGATGAT
Source organism: Thysanoteuthis rhombus (assembly GCA_963457665.1). Taxonomy (NCBI): domain Eukaryota; kingdom Metazoa; phylum Mollusca; class Cephalopoda; order Oegopsida; family Thysanoteuthidae; genus Thysanoteuthis; species Thysanoteuthis major. Next base: position 7,522,881 of record OY735230.1, read on the forward strand.
AATAATAATAATCAATAGCCGGAAGTTTAAACATCAAGTCAGGCTGCCATATTGGACTGTGTATTCTCCTTTGGGTTTCTCTTTGTGTTTATTTTTCCTCATTTTTTTTTTTTTTGCATCGTCCTTCAGTTTATAACGATTATGTTTTGACTTACTACAAAAGTAAGTGCTTTAAAAGCTATGAACTAAAACGTAAGAGCTGTTTTTAGATGTTGTTCAGCGAACTTCCCTCTTGAGTCGATCATTGTGTGTGTTTCATCAAGTGCCTTTACAAAACCACGAAAACACCGGCTTCCTTCTGTCATTCTTATTTTTTGATTTCCCCAAATCTCTGTCTCTTTCATGACTATTGTTTTGTTCTTCTCGCGGCTTCCTTTCTTTTCATTATTATTTCTTTTCTCATACTTCTCTTTCTTTTCAAAGCTTGCTACTCAAAGTAAATTTCTTCTGTTTTCATTCTCGTTACTTAGCAATTCATGTTTCTTCTTTTAAACAACTATCTTACTCTGACAGCTCTCTCTAATTCTTATTGTTTTAATTGTACGTTAATTCTGAATTTCATTCTTTCCCTTTTTCCTTCTTTCTTTTTCGCTCATTTCCATCATATTCTGTCTTTGTCCACATGTAATTCTTTCTTCCATTCTTTTCATAGCCTTCTTTCTCCCCCCCCACTTAAAAAAAAGTATTTCTCTTAAATTCCGCTCTTTTTAAGGACAGTTTTCTTTTTCAAGGGAATTTCTCATTTTCTTTTCCTTCTTTCTTCGGGGTTAATTTGTTATTGGTGTATTCTGGTCCACAACGTTTATTTTCTGTTAATTCATATTTTCCCCGATTTTTTAATGTCTCCATTCTTTTTTTTTTGTCCTCTATTCAGACGAAAGAAATATATTTTTTCAAACTCTGAAAGGAGATCTTTTATTACACAAAATTGTAAGCATAGAAACTGAAATTTCTCGTGCTTTTTAATACTTGAGAAAAATCAGTGTTTTGCTACCGAGAGCCAATAATATGAAAAGACATAAAGGGGAAAGAAAATGGATGCCAAGTGTTTTAATGGCACTGCAAAAGCGACAATGATTCTGGTTAGAGCAGGAAGTGTGTGACCAATGCGACCGGAAGTGAAAGAAAAATCGACAGAGTTAGGGCATTGATATTTCTACTCGGTTGTATTCTTTCATTCGGGATTAGAGGTTAATCGTACTACACTTTAGATAAACAAACGAATAGTCACCCAATAGAAACCGTTTTAGACCAAGGTCTTTTAATACCATGCAGTGTTAGGGGTAATCAATTTAAAAAATCTTCAAAATGGATGATCAATAAATAGATTACTTTTCTCACCTTTTGTTAGGCTGCGATCACTAAAAAGATACAATTTTCAAAAAGCAAGCGCAAACATTGCTCAGCAAGAAATAACTTCCACTTTAGCATAAACACACATTGTAAATTGAAACCTACTAGAAACCTCTTTTTTGACAACAACTCTTTCGTAGACATAGTAAGGAGATAACATTTAATTTTTCAGCCCTCTAGCTTCATTGGTTCGACCTGTATGCATGACAAATCCATCCATCCATCCATACATACATCCATCCATCCATACGAATGCATCCTTATCCAGCCAGCCAGCCAGTCAGACTGACTTGAAACATACGTTGACACTTTTAGTGACAGTTTTAGTTGATGGTTTCTAATATATAATTTTAAAAAATCACAGATAAAAGCAAAATTGTCCGTGGCTCTAGCACCATAGACAAAAAATAGTCTTCTGGAGGAAGCTCAGTAGAATCACAACTACTATTTGAAAGTGGCATCCTACCATTGATAGCGCAAAAGTAATTCCATGGTGACAATGTCGAATTTAATCAAATCAAACCACTAGCATTTCAAGACAAAAAAATCTTTATGTATTTCTGTAGTGCATTTACCCTGGCTATGGCTTCAGTCGTCTCTACTCGGGCTTTACATAACATTTGTTTCTCTGTCTCAGGGACAGTTTGCAATATGTGAAATAGACTTGGAGTGGGCAAGCACCTGAAGTGGCGTCACCCCATTTACCCATAGCTGAGGGAGGAGAGATGAATTCATGACTTTCCCAAGTCCATTATTAATGCCGTTAACCGCTCAGCCATCCCTGTACTTCCTGAACCAAATCTTTGCTATCTTTCTATGACTGGGAGTAACAGCCAACAAAAGGTTGGGAAACGTAAATCCTGTCTATTGGGAGAAACCGTCAACTAAAACCATCTAAGATCAGGCAAGTCTTATTTGCTTTGTTTATGACTGCTTTATTCTCATTGTCACTATTATTAATCGTTTACCAGTTGACTTTTCATTCAGTGATATTGTCCATTGATGTTGTTGTTCAATTGTTGAATAAAGAACAAGAATCCGATTGTGCTGTTAAATCGTTGCCGTAGAATGACGGTCCGATTCAAAGTTGTGATTAAAAATGCAACTGAAAGTTAGGATGAAGGTAAAAAGTTGTCAAAATCAATAATAATGTTGCAATACTCCATCCAAGAACAAATTTGTAAAAAAAAAATTCAGATATCGTTGTAATAAATTTAGGTTAAATAATTAGAGTCATTTTTTCAAGTTGGTCCCGAGAAATATGTATATTTTTTTTTAATGAAAAGGGCATCGGAAGAAGAAGAAGAAGAAGAAGAAGAAGAAGAAGAAGAAGAAGAAGAAGAAGAAGAAGAAGAAGACACTGAATGTCTTGTAAAAGTACTCGAATCTTTCTATGGGAAGTCCATTAGTCTAAGGGTTTCAATTACCATCTTCAGCAGGAGATTCGCAGAGACTTGCTTGTGGCCGCTTGGTTAAGTAAACCATTAATTCTTCTCTTTTTTTTTTTTAAATTGTTTATTTTTTTCTTTTCTATTTTTTTAGTGATCGGAAGAGCGTAGTGCGTCACGTTTGTTTCGAGAGGACCAGAGAAAGAATGAAAAGGTGCAAGATAAAAATACAATGAATGAAAACGGGAAGGAGGGAATTTGGATGAAGGAAGGAAGAAGAATTAAAAACCGAACAAAATATAATTGAAGAGAGGAAGAAGAGAAAGAAGGAAAGAAAGGAGGAAAGGAGGAAGAAAAGTAAAAAGAGGTAGAAGAAATGGGGGGGAGGGAAAGAAGAGAAGAAGGGAGGAATGAAGGAAGATAAAAAAATTAATAGTAGGAATAAAAAAGGAAGAAAGAAAGAAGGAGGGAAGGAAGAAGACAAAGAAGGGAAGACAAAGAAGGGAAAACAAAGAGAGAGAAGGAAGGAGAAGCGAGGAACAAGGAAAGGAGGGACGGATGAAGTAAGGAAGGGAAGAAGAAAAAAGGAAAGACAAGAGAAATGAAAAAGGGAAGGGAAGAAGGTAAGAAGACATGAGAGAGGGAAGAAATAAGCAAGGAAAGTACGAATAAAAATGAAAGAAAGAGGAAAGGAAAAAAAGAAAACAAGGAAAAAAAGGAGGAATGAATGTAGGTAGAGATGAAAGACGTAAGGAAGTAAGGTAAGAATGAAGAAGAGAGGGAAGAAAGAATGGAGAGAGAAGTGAGAAAGAAAGAAAGAAAGAAGGGGGAAAGAAGGGAGGAATTAATGAAGGGAAAAAGGAAGTTAAAAATAAAGAAGAAGGGAAAGGGGGAAAAGGAAGGAAGAAATGAAGGTGATAAAAGGGGGAATGAGAAAAGTGTGAGGAAAGAGACTAAGTAAACAGAGGTACAGAAATGAAATGCAAAAGTAGCTTAGTTTGGCACAAGGCCATGGTCAACTGCTTAAGTAAATCACCAGGAAAGATGTATCCTACAATCTTAATACAACAATCGATTACCCAAATTTACAATGATGCACTACAGTATGCCCTTACCGTGGTGCGATTGTTAACAAGTAAGTAGCTTAATTCCTCCCTTCTTTCCTTCTTTTTTTCTTTCTTTTTCTTTCTTTTCCTTTCCCATCCCATCTTTCTCTTCTTCCTTCTTTTCTCCCCTCCTTCCTTTTTCCCCCCTTTATTCTTACCTTAATTCTTTTCTGTTAGAGTTAAATTCACTCACAATAATGTATTGGTCCATACGACTAACTTGCTAACCAAAGCGTCATTGTACATTTGGGTAATCTACAGTTGTATTGAGATCGTACCACATGAAATATTGATTGCAATGGGGATTCACAGTTTTTGTCGTATAACAGTACCCCCCCCATGCACCACCTGCAAGGATACCCATCTATACATGCTGTCTCCGTAGACAATGGAACATCACCTTCAGGGGTGCATGCGAAGGGTACAGAGGCCTCGGGATTTTCAGTCGTCAGAATTCCTCTCCAGGTCTTGCTGTTATTGTCCAGATGAAAGCAGAGAGTGTTACGTCGGGACTCAGACTTGGCTGCAGGAGCTGCTGAAACGACGTCAGATTAAGCGTCTAACCGCCTTAAAAGGGGCTCCATTCCTTGGTTTGTAATCAGAATTGTCCTTCTCTTGAACTGGTTGCCTTCTCAAGACTAAAAAGCCTAAAATGTTCAACTATTTTACCCATAATCGTGAGCAAGACAGAAGAAACAGATCCATGGCTTTACCAAGGGCATTAGTGCGAAGCGAACACAAGCAGTCCTGAGCAGAGTTAGAACTGTGACTTATATACATATATGTGTGTCTGTTGTGACGATGTAAGATAATCTGACAAAATCGTGATGATAATTTGACAATATTTGTATAAAAGGGTGGTGAAACCAACGAAATGCATAAAAGCCTGTCCTCAAGATGGACTCGTTTTCCTCTCAGATTCTCTCTACGTTTCTTCAGTCAAATCACCACACACACACAAATATACATATATATATATATATATATATATATATATATATATATACATATGGGTGAAATGTATACCTATCTGAGGAGCTGAATGAAGCAAAACGAGGGTATACCATTCTCATAAACATTTTGTTTTCCAAATATATATATATATATATATATATATATATATTACTGTGTAATGACGAGATCATTTCAAATAGAGTTTCAACATAATATAACGCAATTTATTATCATTCTGTCGGATCATGTATCGATTTCTTGATAACACACACACACACACACACACACACACATATATATATATATATATATATATATACATATATATATATATAAACTGGTCCATGGGAAAATGAATTATAATCCCTACAATAATATTTAAGGTACAACATCAACATCTACATTTAACCAACAACAATGTACTTTGATATTCTGCGTTTAACGCAAAATATCTGTTCAAAGTACATTAACAAGGATCAAGAAGTAACCGACTTGCAGGACGAGACATGGTGGGATAAAACATGGGATTATTTGTATTAAAAATTGTGAAATCTCCGAACTGATATCTCTTTTTTTAGCTGAAGTGCAAAATTTATGAGGGTCGGGCAAATCAAAGAATAGAAAATAAAGAAGAAAGTATGGGATTGAAAACATCAATAACAACGACAACCACAACCACCACAACCACAAAATCCCCCACCTCCAATTCATAAACAAACAAATGCATAGTTAATGTACGGGGGAATGGTGTAGGTGACTTCCTGTTGTGATTATCTCCCCTTTTCTTCTGACTCGTTTTTACAGGTTTTTGGCTCCTGTACAATCCTCGAGCGACACGAGCGGAAAGCATTCCTCCTCGCCAGGAACAACAAAAGCGTTGACGAAGAACAACAATGCATACCGTTGGCCGGTGTGGTAGGTACAATTTACGCTAGGAAGAAATCGGCCGTGAGAGCCGTGAGAACGTCCCATGACCACAACATAACAGAGGAATGTTGTTTACATCGTTCCCCTCGTAGAAATAACACCTGAAAGATTGAAGGTTGCTTACACTCGAGTGCTTCCTCGGTACGGCATGTATATTCGTATGTATGTATGTATGTATGTGTGTATGTGTGTTAGTATGCTTGTGTATTTATGCGTGTGTGTATGTGTGTATGTAAGTTTGTTTCTATGTATGTGCATGTGTGTGTATATGCATTGACTAAGTTTGCCTTAGTCTGACAAAGGGCGAAATTGCGAGTCTGACGGTAAGGAATTGAACTTGATATACTACGAGTAGATAACGATCTGTCCATGGCATGACCTCACTCTCTCTCTCTCTCTCTCTTTCCTGCTCTTGATCTATCAATCTCAGTCTGGACATATCTATCTATCTATCTATCTATCTCAGTCCGGTCATATTGATCCATCTCAGTTTGGTCATATCTATCAGTTTATCTATCTCAGTTTAACAACATCTATCTATCTATCTATCTGATCATATTGTTTAATCCATTGGTTAGCTCAGTGTGGTAGAGAGACAATTTTTGGTACAAACGAGGATCGAACACTACAGTTAGAATTAGTTGATTAGGCTCACTTTAGTTTGACAAGAAGCCACAGTAATTGTCCGCCGACCAAGGATCAAACTCAACTACACTACTGAATTGGTCTCTGACACCATCTTTCCAAACATCACACAACAGTAAGCGCCTTCAAGGATAAGACCCTAGTAATGGTATGCGAGATAGGTTACCGATCATTGGTCTGTGGTATGTCGAGAAGCCCATTTTCAGAGTTCTAAGAATTCCTCAGTGACAGCCCTCTCATCTTGTAAGAGTCAATCTTCTGCAATTGTTTATTCGTTCATTCAGTATATATATATATATATGAATTATAGGTATATATAATGTATGATAATAATTAATAAATTTGGGGGTAATTTTTTTTGCTCAGCACCAATATTTTACTGGGTAAAAAATCGAATGTCCTCACATCGTGCTAATGTTTGTATAAAATTAATTTACTCAACCTTGGGCCGCTGGGTTTGCTACTAATTAAAATCGGTCCCGAGCAAAATAAGTTCGTACAAAAATGTGTAATATGTATAATGATCACATTATGTCGGGTATAAATTGTCCTCTCACTGAGATTTCACACATACATACATACACAAACACAAACACACATGGTGGAATAATTGATCGCTACACAAACACGTTCATGTTTCTGTGCTTTTTCAGGCGTATCTATATACATATATATATATATATATATATATATATATATATATGGTATATATATATATATGTATGGTATATATATATATATATATATATATATATATATATGTATATATACATTGTACATATATACATGGTATATATATACATGATATATATATATATATATATATATATATATATATATATATATATATATATATACCTATTGTCCAGAATGTAATGACGTTTTTCTTTACATTGATACTTTTTAAAATTAAAATACAAATACTACATTTCACAACAAGTCGGGGGTTGGTATCATATCCTATAGTCCTTCCTTCACTATTTGTATTTTTTTAAAATCAAAATAAACACTCACAAATAGAAAACCAAGACAACACTGCCAGATAACCCCTTTTATAAACAAGACGATCCCAATATTCCTAAAAAGAAGTGTATGCAACCAATGCGTTCTCCCCATGGTCACCTATGGAGCCTAAACATGAAACCTAACCAAGATTTTGGATGGCAAACTGAGGAGCATGCAACGTGAATACAAGAGAATCATGCTCAACCTCATATGGAGAGATCACAAGACAGCACAATATATCAGAAAGAAAACGGGGGCCCGAGACATAATAGAATCTAGTAGAAAACTTAAATGGCAATGGACAGGTCATGTTGCAAGAATGGCAGACAACAGATGGGCATTACGACTCACAGCATTGATCCCCAAAAATCACATGTGACACTGAAGACGACGGAATAAAAGATGGAGAGATGAACTAGACAAATTCAGAAAATACTAGCGACGCCCCTGGTAGAGAAATGTAGTGGATCCCAGGGAAGGTCTATATCCGATGACGGACGATAAAAGACTGATCATTATTATGACGATATGTGTGTGTGTGTGTGTGTGTGTGTATGTGTGTGTGTGTGTGTGTGTTTGTTTGTTTGTGTGTGGCTTGATTCTTACTATATATATGTGTGTGTATAATGGTTCCTAAAAACAAATTTTGGACGACGTGATTACGCAGTAAAAAACAGGTTTGCTGTACTGATAGTTGAAGTATTTGCAATTCGTTCCCTCAGCCCAGTCCCCAATATTGAATGTTATCGATTTTTGATTTTTCAAAGCAGATAAATTTTCCCTGCTTAGACCACTGGCGGTACATAATCTTTCTTCCCCGCCAATCATTCGTCGTTATGCCGGATAGAGCTATCAATACCCAGGAATCGATCTTTGACCCAACATCTATCTATCTGTATATCTCTTAGGTCGACCGCAGATTATTGACAGCTTAGTTCGGTACAAAGACAAATAGCGGAGGAAAGAAAGATTATGTTCCGCCAGAATCAATCTTTGCCCGAACCTTCACCTCATTCCAGTACCCCTCAGAACAGTCCTGACAAGGGTTCAAGGCAACATGGACATAATGTATACGTTGGTTTTTGGACTGGTATCGGTTGACAAAAGTCTGACGTGTTCATCTTCGTTTCCGCTGAGGCCGCTCTAACCCCCGCCTCCCATGTCGCAACTGATCCTTGGCCCGTCCGATCTCGGTTCAACCGAAACCCGTCTCTATTTCGTGTCTATTTCCTTTTGGAAATGAAGCCGAAGACGTTTATTTCCACCGGGGTGTGACTGGGACTACGGTGGAAGTCTGGGGATCCGGATACAGCAAGCGCACAGAAGAGAAAATCATCATCAGCATCATAATCATCTATCACAAGTCTCCTGCTGGACAAAAGCCTTTCCCAACTCTTTCCATGTCGACCTTGACTGTGCTAATCTGAAATCGAGATGGTAAGAGAAAATAATACAAATGCTCAGGCAATCGAGATGAACTTGACTACTCCCAGTGGCTATTTGTCAACACTTCTCTTTGTGTCTCTGTCTCTCTATCTGTCTCTCTGTGTCTCTTTCTCTTTTTCTTTTTCCCTATTTTTGATGGACACAGCCAACCATAGGATTCCAGGCGCCCCGGATAAGGTGCACTTCAGCGCCCTCTAAAATATAGTATATATCTTATTTATTCATATTCTACAGTCAGGAACATAAACATGTAAATAAGAATAAAAAGTCATGAGAATTTCCTTTGCCGATCGTTTCTCTGAGCTTCACTACAACAGAAAGTATTCAACTGTCGGATATTCCTGGAAAATCTGACTTCATGAGAGGGAATATTCTATTCTTATATATTTCATTTTCAAAGAATTAAAAAAAATGAGGCTGCTGCTGGAATTTCTTTCGCTGTTTTTTTTTGCACTGTCTACGCCAAGTGACTCATTCTCTATATAAAAACAGGAGGTCATTTCAAATAGTTTCAAATAATATAATGCATTCATTAGTATTCTGTCGGATTATACATCCATTTCTTAATAAAAATAATAATAATAATAATAGTAATAATAATAATAATAATAATAGTAATAATAGTAATAACAATAGTAATAATGATATGTGTTTCTATAACGAAGTATAAATCAATAATTCAATATCTGATATTTAATGTGTTTATTTCATAAAGCGATCAATGTATTCAACCTTAAGTTACAGTAGAATTTCAATTTCACTATATATATATATATATATATATATATATATATATATATATATATATATATATTCTTCGTAAACAGACTGAGAAAGGCAGATAGATAGAGTTTGCTTTGGAATAAGTTTTACATTCATTAAATCATTTCCAATACCAATTATGATTTTGCCAAATGAATTGGAATTTTTCAACATTTGGAAAGGTTTTGTTCTGTCCCAAATGCATCATTACTTTCAGAACACACTGATATTCAGTCGCTTGTAACAGATAGTACACTCAGCACTTTTTCATGATATTTAGTGAGCTTAGTAAATGTAAAGCCGTCGACGTGGTAAGGACTTGCCTCTCAAGAAAATCAGCATTTGAGAATCCTGGCCATTACTCTGGCTCAAAACCCGATCTCAAGTACCAACAAGAAAGACGTTACTATCTTAGCAGGGTGAAAAGTCACCGAAGACCTTCTTACGTTCTGATAGACTATTTTAGAGTTAAGGTGGGTGGCCTAACAGCCCCCAGCTCGGGAAATGGTATGGGCGTACTGAGTTCAATCTCAGTCACACCCATTCCCTTGGAAAGGCATAAATCCCCTCTCCCCCTTCCAATCATGGGTGAATAGCAAGAAAAATTTGGCCGTTCAACCTTGGCTGGCACGTAGTCTACAAAACGTTCGAAATGTATGGTTAATGGGGCTATGATGGAGCCTCGACAGGCATAGCAAGCCGGAAGTTGATTACAATAAATTTTCCAAGTAAAATAGAGGATGATAAGACCGGACGGACTGAATCACGTGACCGTTAACTCTACTCCCCACCCCCCAACAAGTGGAAGATCCCCCCCCAAATGATTAGACACCCCCAGCACCACTGAAAAAAGAAAAAGATAAATAAATAAATAATAAAAAAACAAAAAACAACAACTCAGACACACTGGGCAAGGAATGTGTATCTTCACCGTCGGGACTCCGCTGTACTTTTAAATCGTGTCAGGGGTGGAGGACGGCGCTATGCTAAATCATAAAGAAAACACAAAGAAGGGTATAAGACAAGCCCTCGTATTGTGAACGAGCATTTCTGTTCTCCTTGGGGAAACTACCTTCGTCGGGAGAGGTCCGTTCAAAGCTAGTAATAGGCCCAGGCCAGATGGGAAATGTAGGCCCCATTACAAATAGCTCACTAAGTACTTGAAGATTGTAATCAATGCTAAATACATACGATTTATATACATGTATACACACGTACTCGCAGTGTATGTAACGTACTTGGAACTAAACGAACAATAAAAGAGCTAGAACGATTTTTAAAAGGGTAATGACAAGCAATTATCTTCAAAGTGTGTGTAAGACAATAGAGTACAGTACTGTTAAAAGGAGTAAGTACAGAAGTACATTCAGGTTTTTTCTGTACTCGGAATTTATCTATATCAATCTTTCATGAATCTGCTTGGAAATATTAACATTTTGTGCCACGTAATCTCCCCTTTGAATACCTTTGCAATATCAATTTTCTTTATTAAAGGAGCCACCTTTGACTATACCAGTGGTAGTACACCCTCTAAAAATCGTAGACCCATGCCAATTGGCCCACCTGGCCCCTCTACTCGAGGAGGGCCAAGAAGAAAGTGCTATTTCAGAAGACAGCTATCAAAGCTAGAACCAATATGGCAGCTGAAGAAACTTAAACGTTTATCTGTAAATGTCTCACGACTCTATGCTGCTATCTTTTCAAATTTGAATTTTTTCCAGCTGCAGCTCTAACAGACGTTGACTACTTGAAAAAAAAATGTTGCTTTGAAAGCAAAATAAAATAAGCAGTGTCTTTCGCTGTGTTTGAGCATCTAATTCCTACTTCACTCTACCGTCTTTCTGATTCACTACATACGAGAGAACCAGGATAGCTTGTTTCTCGACTGGTCTTATCAGTGCTCTGTTTAAGTTACGACGGCAAAGTACGTTCTTTACAAGGAATTGGATTTCAATGTTGCATCTTGTGTTCATTAGATTAGAGAGTTTCCGAAGAAAAAATGTCGTCTGCCTCTTTGATTTATTTATTCCGCTATTTAAGAAATTGTATAAAGCGTGGAATTTTTTTCTTGCTGGAAACATCTAAGATGCTTACAGCTTATAAACATCAATTAATCAAATGTTACATCAACACTCTTACAACCGCTAAATCAGCCTCGCAGTCTATTTGTAGTGGGTTTGATCTTAACTCTTCCCCGACAATTCTGCGCTAGACATTTATTTCTCCGTCGACAATTCAGCGTTGTTATCCTTATAGCATAAACCACCCTTTCTCTTGACTAATTCTGGTTGCTTTCCGACGATTGTTGAGTCAATTGTTGGGTCATCAGTTGGGTCAATTGGAAGCAGTACTTGTTCGACTCAATCGATTAGTACTCCGGAAACAGCTCCTAATGCACAACCCACGTGCGAACTTTCTGAAAGAGCATAGTTAAAACCAAACGCTCTTGATGTCATTTAACGATAAACCGAACAATGTTTTTGGATGACCAAATATATTCAAAGAAAAGCATACATAAGTTTGGGACAAGTTATATGCTTTAGATTGTCATTTGGTCTCTTGTGGAACCATGCTAAATACGGACGATGTGAGTCGAGAAAGTATCAATCCATTTTGAATATCTCAAGAATAGGTTGTGTGGCGCTGATATTATCTGTCATCCAATCAGAAAGGACCTTACTACGCATGTAAGAACAGAAAGTTCTCGCTAGGGTTACTCAGTCGACAGTCAGAAGCCACTGAGTGAGTTAGTGCACTTTGTGACTGTCACATTTTCAATGACTGAGGATGCCAATTCTGAACGTCATCATCCAGGTCTTACAGTCCCCACTCCCCACAGTCCAAATTTGGCTCTCTGAGACTTCTTGGTTCTCGTTGTAGAAATAGATGATATTTCAAACCATGGATTACATTAAAGAAAATGCAACAAGGCTGATTATGGTGATCTTGAAAAGGACTTTGCAGACTGTTCTGAAAAGTGAAAGAAACGCTTACATAAATATGCTCGGTCCCAAGGTGCCATTTCTCCAGGATAGACTTGTTATTCGTTGCTATTAAATGGCTGGATACTTTTCGGACGGCAATCATGAATATAAACTATTAGAGAATGGCAAGTGCATAACCTCACTCAGTAAATGAGAAATCTACAGGGCAAGCGAACTAAGTTCATTCCTGGATTTAGTAAAATGATATAATTGAGTTGTTGAAACAACCTCATCTGATATAATTTCATCAAATGCCGGCTATTTATGTTAACCAAGCATGGGCAACCTTTGTGGTTCAGTAGGTTACACGAGATATTTTTCATCTTTATTCGGGCCACACATTCGCTTACAAAATGTAGATTGTATTACAGAAAGCGTACTTAGTTTCTATTCTAGACAAATATATGAATTACACATATTATTGATTCATGGAACTAAAACAATAATAATTTTACAATATAAATTATAAAACAGACTTTATGAAGAAAAAAATATATATAGGATTTCAAATAAATGTCTAGAGTGGCTGTAGTACTCAAAAAAATGTTGCTGCGGGCCAAATTTGACCCTCACGCCTATGGGGGTCCATGTCTGAGGTGAACCGTAATATCACTAGTAGGATTTATTAGCAATTATATCGCATACGATCTTTCAAGCAGCCAAAACATGTTGACCTTATGCCATACTGAGATAAGCTCAACAAATAACAAGACCATTTGTTTTGTAACCGAAGGGGTCTGGTTTGTAGCCCAATAGAAACCGTCTCGCAACAAACATCTTTTTGGCAACATGCCGTGTCAGGGGTGACTAATTGAAAATTGGAGAAAGGAGAGATAATTGGATAGATCATTTGTCTCGCATTCTTTTGGACAGTAATCACTAAAAGAGTTTGAATTTGCAATAGACGAGTGTGAATGCTGCTGGACTCAAATTAAGGAGTCAATTTAGCATAAATCTACATTGCAAAACGACCCCCCTTAAAAAGCTATTTAAAAAACAAACAAAACAAAACTCTCTGCGACACATGATAAGCAGTAGGAATTTAAATCTTTAGTCCCCAGTTCCATTTGAGTGACATGTACGCTTGATACTTTGCCGGTAAAACAGACATACAGACCTATTTAAAAACTGGAGAAACCTATCATGACAGTTTAGGTGACGGTCTTGGTTGACAGTTTCTAATAAAAAAACATGTGCAAAAGTCTTTGATGTTTAATTATATTGGCGCTCTTATTTCCGCCGTAACAAAACATAAAACAAAACAAAAACTTGAAAAAAGTGGGAGTTAATTACTTCGCAGTATGGCAAACGCGGAAATACAAGGAACATAAATAGATAAACATGGGTATTTTGAATTTTACAAGTATTTGTACTTCCAATTACGAACATATATATATATATATATATATATATATATATATATATATATATATATATATATATATATATATATATATACATTTAAAATGAATATAGGAAACCATGGATCTTTGCTGGAGAGGTGGGTAGATAGGTAGGTTGGTAAATACATAGATGAATACGAACAAAATGAGATAATTAGATCGATACATAGATGGATAGGTAGATAGATATGAACAGAATGAGGTAGATAGATAGATAAATACGTATGAACGGAATGTGATAATTAGATAGATCGATCGATAGATCTATCGATTGATAGATATCAACTGACTAAAATAGATAGATATTAATTGACTGAGATAGATAGATGGATGGATAATAACACAGAGATTTAGTGGATTCGAGATAGATATGATTATAAGATTAATAGATGGATAGATAGATAGATAGATATTAACGGACTGGGGTGGATAGATAGATAGATAGATAGATAGATAGATACATACATACATACATACATACATACATACATACATACATACATACATACATAGGTTGATAGATGTGAACAGAATGAGATTGATAGATATTTAGGGACTGAGAGGGATAAATAGATATTAACAGAGATATGTTAGAATAAGTTGTAATACATCAATACTAAAGAACAGACAGAGTAAGAAAGAAAGAAAGAAAGAGAAGAGAAAGGAATGAAGAAATAAAGCAAGAAAGGGAGAAAAAAGAAGAAGAAGAAGAAGAAGAAGAAGAAGATGAAGAAGAAGAAGAAGATGAAGAAGAAAGGCAGGAAAAATGAAAGAAACAAAAATGAAGAAAGACAGAAAAGACGAAAAGAAATAGAGAAAGAAAAAAAGAGTTGGGAAAATGGAAGGAAGGGAGAAGAAATGAAAAGAAAAGGAGAAAGAAAGAAAAAAGTAAAGAGAGCTATGAAGGAGGAAAAAATGAAAGAGAGACAGGATGGAAGAAAGGAAGGGCAATGAAAGTAAAGAAAGAAGCAGAGAAGGAAGGAAGAAAGGAAGGAGAAATGAAAGGAAGGAAGAAAGAAAGCAAAAAAGTGAAAAAAGTAAGTGAAAGACACAATAAAAAAAACAAAATGAAAGAGAGAATGAAAGAAAGAAAGAAAGAAAGGATGTTTGTATTCTGAACATCGGAGTCACGGTCAGTATAATCACTTAAAAAAAACCTATCCATTTATTTGTACAGTAACAAAATGAAAAAGAAATCTGCATCCCAAGTCTTTGTTGTCTAATCGTTGCCATTCTCATTTCCGTTTCTAAAGAGAAAAGAAAAACTGAAAAACGAACCGGAAGTTGTTTTTTTTACACTGCAGCGGCACAAAGAGAAATTCCACAGCACTTAAGTTTCACGAATGTTTCATTAGTTAAACCCGTGGAAAATATCTACAGTATTTTTTTCAAAATTTGAAATACAATAATTAACTTTTCTTGAAATATTTATTTTGATGCCAACGAAGTATTTTTTTTTAGCAATTGTCTAATATTGTTGGAAAACGCTAATGGATAGGAATAAAAATTGATTCTAAAATGTAAATAAACAATTTCAAATTTGCATAAATTCCAGTAACATCAACATTTATTTTTCTTCCTTTCTTTTTTCCGTTCTACACAAGTCTTTACTCGTTTTTTTTATTCAATTGAACAACGCCATTAAAGATGGCGTGGGGTTCTATCCTTTTGTGCTTTTATGTGCATGTGATGTGTGTTCCTTGCCTTTTTATTTCCAGTGCTCCTGGCCATACAATTTTGTCTACAGTTTTTAAAATCGGTATCAGTACTTGAATGAACCTTTTTAAAATAAATAAGTATTGAATTAAATTTTTTTTTCCAATATTTGAAACAAACCTTTTTGGAGCCTTATTCTGACGGGTAATCAATATCATCAGGATTTTCCAGAATATATGTTTTGTAGTTGTTACTTTTTTTGCTCTATTTTAGATATTTTTCCGTGAAGAACGCCAGTGATGTCATAGTTTTTTTTCTGACTTTATTCATTCTTCAATGGAATTATTTTTTTTACATGACTTCAAATTTTGACGCTACGGTTGCTCAGTTGTTAATTGTGATGACGAGTCCTTCTTCATTTCCTAGTCCTGGTTCATTTGTTTGTTTTTTGTTTTTGTTTGTTGCATTCTTTCGTTTTTTCCCCAATCTGAATTCTTTTTTCTTATTGCTAACCGTCAACTAAATCTGTCACCCAAACTGTCAACATGGGTTTCTTCAGTTTCCAACTTGGTCCAGATGGTTGGCTGGTTATGCATGTATGTATGCACTGGCAGATCTCTTTGGTTCATTCTATCTGAAGCGTTGACACCGGATTGACTGACTTGAGAATTTTCATACAGCTTACCATTTCTGGTAATTCTTTTGTCTTATGAAATATCTGTCAGTTCACACGATATCTCCAGAAGTTCTTGGTGAATTACAATGGAACTTTGTAGAAAAATGAACAATAAGCTATGGAAGACGTGATTAAATTCTTGGGTCGATCGATGCACAATTATCTCCTCTGTGTCATGGCCATATGTCCACACAAATCAAATTCACTAAAAGTTCATGCTAGTCCACACGATAACTCCAAAAGTTCTTAATGAATTTCAATGACATTTTTTGGAAGAGTGGACAATGGGCTATGGAAGAAGTGAACAAATTTTTCTTCATCTGACAATGGCGTTGGTAGAGTTATGCACTCTCTGAGTGCTTTCTTGATTTATTGTATAGGTTTTTTTTACAAGATACTTAATGAAAACATTTTCGTGGTAGCCATACTTATTTTCTTCATATCATCTCACAAAGTCAGAACTGGAAAACGAAAACTAAGGATGAATAGAATTGTTAGTAAATGTAGACTTATGCCATCATATTCAACGATATGGGAGAATCATGATTGATAATGGTAAGTATTGATACAAAAAGATTACCAACATCCTAGATATTCTGGAAAGAGGGCAAATTTTGGAAACAGAGTCAGTGACAGCTCTGGTTGACACCAATCATAAGTCTGCCACTGTATGTATCACGCACACTGGTCATGATAATGAAGTTATTCAAACATTGATAACTTATTATGTCTACAAAAAGCTTTTTTAATTTTCATTTATGCTTAATTAGTCCATACTTCGTGCCTGGTGACGTTCCCCCTTGCTTTTTGAAAATATAAGACTTTTTAAGGTTATTCATTAATCAACGATATTTCAATTTTTTTCTTATTGTTCACCCCCAAATCAGCAGGCTGAAAGACAGTTTTTATTGGGTGACTAACCAGATCTGTCCAATCTTTCTTTATTTTCATGTTCCTATTTGTTTATTTCTCTTTTTCTTCCTTTATGTCAGCCAAAACAAACAAGTTCAGATATGCCGTTTCCTGAAATAAAACTCGAATCAACATTGACCAAGGTTATTCAGTTGTACGCCTACATTAATCCAACTATCCGTACTTTTTTCTCTCTCTTTTTTTACCTTCATATCCCATACATATGTGAATCAGTGGCGTATAGTACTTTGTATCTTGGGTATGCTGTGTGCTACAGATGCACAAAAGCATAAAAATATTTGAGCGCCAGTGAAAAACAGCAATGGACTGTTGAAGCCTTTTTGGTACAATGCGGGGAAGGTAGTCCCGATTGTAGAAATCAGAGAATTAATGGAAAACAGAATTTGGATCTGACGATATTATCAGCAGATAATAGTGTCCAATTCGAATTTTGTTTTTACTTTAATAAATTCTCTCATTTCTTTTTATTTGTTCACATGTTGTAAGATCGAATGAGCGAGGAAGTGAAACTTTATGATTTACAATGGGGATCACCTACCCTACATAGTAACAAAAAGGCTTTTACTGCCCATAACTTTTCACCGACACTAAAACATTTTTCGCGTTTTTCTGCATCTTTGGCACACGGCGCACACCAGATACAAAGCAGCTCATGCCTCTGATATGTAAGCACATGTTTGTATGTGCATGCGTGAACGCAAGTGTGTGCATATGTGCGCGTGTATGTGAATGTGAGTATTTGAGCACAGTCATGTGTGTGTTTCCGAGTGTATGTACATGTACATATGTATTTATGCACATGCTTAACAAGGAGAGGGCGAATATCTTTATGATAGACAAAGTATATGTTGAGTTCCCGCCGTTGTCTGGTCTCTTTATTGCATCCCAAATCTTGATCTGCTTGAATGGAAAGATGTTGTGGGTAGAGATCACAATGATATTGACACACTCTTATTATTGGGTTTGTCACCACAATGACAATGACCTCACCGAAAACCAGTGACGTCATCACGGCACAAATAGGGGTGGCGTACACAAAAACCAATAACAGATCCACTCTCTCAACTCAGCTCGTCTTATACTAGTTGTTGAAATGGCATACGCAGTTTTGGAATAATATTGTATGGAGAAACAAATTTCGTTTTGAGTGCCTTTTAGACTTTAATGGTACAAGGAAGTTTGACCCTAGTGCAGCCAAGCTTGTTCTTTTTTTTTTCATTGAATTTTCAGATTGAATTTTTTTTTCTAATTCCATCATCTTTTGCCACTTTTATTCCAATCAATTATTTTTCTATGTATTCGTTTATTCATTTTCTATCGTTTGAATTTCACATCCCGGTGAATGAGTGTGTACATATCTTATATACGCGGCACCAAATCAACGAAAGTGCCAAATTTGAGAAATTCACCCCCCTGCCCTCGCTTCCAAAACCCAACTTGAGTCGACTTGCATTGCCAAAGTTTTAAAATTCCATCAGCAGGATCTACTAATAAAGGAGTTGAAATGAAGCAAGGAAATTTGACCTTAGCACAGCTGAGCTTGTTTTTGTTATTTGTTCCTGGAAATTATTTTAATTGATTCTTTAGCCAAACTGAGGTACAGCTGATATATACGGACGCCTATCATAGTAAACTGGACCAAGTCATTTGCATTGTGATCTCAATCTTCATCAAGTATTCCACACTTATGGCCTCGTACCAGACTGAATTACGATGAGTAAATATTGATGCTTACCTCGACAGCCAGCAAGGACATGTACAAAGTTCCATTCGCACTGGCTATTTCACTTTTGTAGCATTGTGTCAGACTCTATTAGGTTTTATATCTTTCATTTCCTTGAGTGTCTATACTACATTGGTGTTATCCTCGTAGTTCGAGTATGATATTTATTCCTCTACATATCGGTTACGAACGACTCTCATTCCTTTTTACAATGATTGTGATCTCCGCTTCCAGAATAAGGATTTGCTCTCAATGTAAATTCGCACAAAAGCAAAACTTAAAGCTCAACACGAACCCTAAGGCACACGTTGAGACTCGACTATGATAATCTATCTATACATTGGGCTCATACTGATTAAAAAGGAATTGACGTAGCTGTAGTAGAGAAATTACCCATGTTAGATTAGTGCCTTTTATTGAATCACCTAACTCAGAAATATTGGCTGCTATCGTTGCCAAATTGCAAGCCAATCCGTCTACGCCACTGGAACGACCAGCAAGCTCGTTTCGCAAAACAATTCGTGTGTGTCATAGATTACATTCTCACGGCGATGTTAGAGTGCAAGAAGCAGCAAGAAGTCATCACCATCATCAATCTTTGATCATCCGTCGTTGGACATAGACCTTTCCCAGGATCCGCGACATTTTCCTGGCGTGGAGACAGTATTTTCAGAATTTGTCTATTTCATCTTTCCATCTTGTGTTCTGTCGGCCTCAATTTCGCATGAGATCTCTGGGGATCCATGTTGTGAGTCATGATGTCCATCGGTTGTCTGCCATTCTTATAACATGACCTGCACATTGCCATTTAAGTTTTTCCAATAGATTCTATGATGTCTCTGATTCCCATTTTCTACCTGATATACTGTACTATCTTGTGATCTCTCCATGTGAGGTTGAGCATGATTTTCTCATGCACGCGTTGCATGATCAGTTTGCAGGTCTGTCTCTTGGTCAAGTTCCATGTTTCAACTCCATAAGTAACAAAGATTGAAAGGGAAACTAATTCTAGAAGCTTTCATGCAGAGTTTGCGGTGATCAATTACATAATTTAGGATTAAGGTATGGTGAACAGTTAGGGTTATCTATCGATTAAAGCAATTGCTACTGGAAATAAGTGAAAACTATGCTTCACTTCTTGTACTTCATCATAACCCTGGTGAAATGGCAACCAAGGCCGTCCTGCAAAACAATTCGCCCGTGTAATGATTTCATTTCAAATCGGGCACCCCACTCTTGGGCCAGACTAACCTATAAATATTCACCCCTTCGACCAGCTCTCAAAGTTCATTTTCTTCTGGATACCTCGTTAATGGATCCTTGTGCCAGACTTATAACTAATCAAGGTTAATAACCCTGGCATAATTTGTGATCGAAGTACTGGACAACAGTACGAGTGTAGGTCGGTGTCCAACGAGGGCGTGGCCAAGATGACCACGGGGGAGAGGGAAAGAAGGTGGAGGATGGAGGGAAGGTAAGGTGTAGAGTCCAAAAGCAACAGGAAGTTGAGGGACGCTGAGTAGAAAGACGCGTGTCTCAATATTATCAATAACAAAATGGCGGCAATTTTTAGAG
>OY735230.1:7545916-7560916 GCA_963457665.1 Thysanoteuthis rhombus
CTACAATTCTTGCAGTAAAACAGAAATGGAAATCAAAACTGGGGAAATAAGTACGAATGTATGCATATATCTATCTTTCTATCTCAGTCTCTTCGTATCTATCTCTATCTGGTCATATCTATCTATCACAACCTGTTCATACTTGTCTATCTATCTGTCTATCTATCTATCCGTCTATCTATCTATCTGAGGAGATGCTCAACAATTTCTCGAATTTTTTTTTTCGCAGAAGACATTTCAACATGGACCGGAAATATTACTTTTCACAACGAATTTCTTTTGCAAAATATGTAGATCAACGTTGTTCTTTTCTTTTGTTTTTTTGTTTTTTTTTTTTCGTTATTTCTGTTTTCAACTAGTAGCCGTCTTTTCCTCCGTTTCCTCTCTCGTTTCGTCTTCAAATCACGTGATACACCAACGAAGTGATGGCTAGGCCAAGGGGGTTGTGAGGCCATGGCCCGGACAGGAGATATTTCTTGAAAAGATCGTACGGGCCATTCGATTGCTTCGTATGTAGGTACAGGAAAAAACCTCAGAGAATTTCAAGATGGTCGATTGCGACCAAAAGATGCAGACACAGAAGCCAAAATGAAACGAATGGTCAGCTCCCCGTGCCCCCCTTTATCAACCAACACATACACAAGAATTAAAGGCGGTGTACTGAGCAGCATATAAATCTTAGTATTATATATCGTTCGGCGGGTCATTACTCAGGCAGGAGTGCGTGCATAAAAAAGATTTTTTTTATTTATTTAGTAGACATCAAACTTTTCACATATCTCTCAGTCCCTGTCTCTCTATGTCTTTCTCTCTGTGTGTCCCCTTCTCCTTCTCTCTCTTCCTCTTTTCTCTATTTTTCCTCTCTTCCCCCCCTCTCTCTCTCTCTCTCTATATATATATATATATATATGTATATATATATATATATATATATATATATATATATATGTATATATATATATATATGTATATATATACACTAGTAAGCTTTATAGCTTCAAACAGTAAACACCGTTAACATAATTTATGCAATTTTCAGCATTTAAAAAGATATTTTATGTATACTTTGTTATTATGAAACTATGTGTGGAAATGTTCTCTTGTTGGGATCATCAGTCGTTTACCATGTAACCATTTCGGGGATTTTAAAAACAAAACAGTAATATCAACATGGCACCCACTAATGTGGAACAAACACCACCCCCTTTATTATATATTTTTGCCATATATGTAGTTTGTCATTTTATATTAGATTTTATGTGTATCGTGTATTGATATTATCTTATACGACATACTTATTTTTTGAAACAGGGTTTACTTACATGGGTCACTCTAAAAGCATTTTGAGCGATGAAAAATCAGTAACAATGGACAATTTATACATTGAACAATAATAACAAAAAATTTGGGGAACTAAGAAAAAACACTTTTGAAAATTACATAAACCAAATTGATAAATTTTGGGGAATAGATGGCTGCAAAGTGATACAAAAATCTATTGAAAAGGTTTTTTAATGTTCAGTGTTCAAAGCTGTAAAGCTTTCTACAACACACACACACACACACATATACATATACATATATATATATATATTTATATATATATATATATATAAATATTCGGGTGTTCGGAAAGTAATTACGTCTTTTCAAGAAGACATATGCCAGTGAACTTTGATTGAATACAATTTGTCGATAATGTAATCATTATCATTATCATTCATTGGAACCCAACGGATGGGTGAATTTTTTATTTATCGTCGAAAAAAATTTTCGTTTTTGAAAAAAAATGTTCTGTGTTTTTCTTGTATTTTTTTCGCTTTATAAAGACTCTATCATTCAAGAGGTCAAACTTCACTCTATTCCGTAAACGACATACTGCCGGGTAGACGTCGTTTCGTACAATATAAACCTGGTCTTGCTTTACTTAATGTAGCAGTAAAACCGTCGTTTTAATGCGACAGTTATGAATTAAGAAAGAGACAATTATAATGAGAATAAACGAGAATAAACGAGAATTTGGTGTGAAAGCAGTTATTTTGGCCTTTACATTACCGGCAGTGGATTAGCTCAATGGTAAGAGCATCACAACGTTGAAGTGGCTACTCTATCAGTGACAGATTTAATGCCTGCAGTAGCCCCATTGTTTTGATGGTTCATTCTATTCATGTTATCTAGGGCGAGTGATATGTTAACAATGTTACGACGGGAGATCATCTCAAATAAGTTTCTATATAATACACCGTATTCATATATATATATATATATATATATATATATATATATATATATATATATATATATATAATGCTCCTCTATTCAGGGTTGAGCACTCTTTAAGTGAGATAACTCATCCATTGTGAGCTTATGTAATGCTCTTCCTTAGGAATAGAGCACTCTGGTGGATGAGGAGTTTCTGCGTAAAATGAATATATCGCCTAAATTCAGCCTTACTGACCACCCAGTTCCGTAGTCCAGAGGTAGGATATCGGCCCCCGATGTAAGGGTTTCAATTCTGCCTGGATGGGATAATATCTATAGTCACATTGAAGAGATGTAATACATCGAAACAGCTGTGGATGACACAATAATTATATATATATATATATATATATATATATATATATATATATATATATACACACATTCATTCAAAGGTACTAACTTATACACAGAAATGTACACTCACCACTGTACAAGTGCATTTGTTTTCTCTATTGTTATTTATCGGATTCGGCTGAACTCGACCCAAATATACATATATGGAACATCTGGGGATGAGTAGCCTCAATTTTGAAGGTCTCTCTTAAGTGAAAAAAAAAAGCCGTCCAAGATACGTCACTGACTCAATCATTAAATATCATATTTTCATATTTATAATATTACATCACGACCAGTCATTACCCCAAGCGCTTCTACTGCAAAGCATCATTCGTGTGCGTCGGCTTTGCCACTTCAGTTACCGTAGCTTACAATCGAACCAGTAGACGAATGACAGTTATTCATCAAGTTTAGCATAGCCCAGGTTTAATGATGTGCCAATTAGAATCGAACTCTTTGCATAATACTGCCAGACCAACTTTCTAACCAATGTGCTACAGTGCCTATTACTCAGTATAGGGCACACAATGATGATCGAACTCACGACTGAGATGTGATAATCAGGAGAACGAGATTACCAAAAGACGATATGACTTCATGTGATATTTACTGAGCTTAGCATAGTCTAACACAAGGCTATAAATATGGAAGACCCACTGAGGATAAAACTCACTACTTAATAGGAATTATCAACGAGACTGGCTATTTGAATTTTACACAAAAAGTACTTTCTAAATCAGCAACTCTCAGAAACCGACGTCACATTCCTTCCAGTGCGATCCCACGTTCCCTCAATACCTCCCTAATATCTCCCCAATTATGCACTGTCATTTTATATTTTTTTCACCGTTATAAAAAGAGTTAATCCGTCCTAATCCCAATGGAGTATAAACCGCTGGTTACTAAATCCTAGCATCTTTTACACGCGTCAATTTAGTGATCTTGCAAGTCTGGTCAAAACCAAGACTTCACTCTTATAAGTTTAAGGACCACACCTTTAGCAGGGTGCAATCCCACTGGAGGGACACCTTCAACATCATTATACAGCTTAGAGTGTATGCAATTAACCGCCGTGGACAGGGAAATCTGTCCTATTGGAGAGTTTTCTGCACTTGCCACGCAAACCCGAGACCTTTTGCGTATGAAGCACACGTACTAACCATTACACTGACTGAGAGGACTTTCCATTCTAATAATATCTATCGTACATTACTTTTCTATTGAAATTAATCCAAAATGCCCCACTAGGAGACTCTGACTAACATCAAAATATTCAGCTGACTCAACCCCCAGACTAATCAGCAAATGAAGTTAGTTAGATCCTTATTCGAAGCCCTTCTATTCTAGTTCGTGCCAGACGAAGCAGAACTTAATTTAAGGATACCTCACCATGGAAATGTGGATGACAAGATTCAGAATAAGTTACTTCTGTCCCAGAAGTCATTAGTGCGAGCCGGAGCTTGAACTCGGTCCATTCTCCAAGTCTTTAACCGTTAAGCCACCAACATCTTCTTCGAGAATCATAGCCTTAGAAATAGTTAGCTTAGCTTGTGGCCACCCAGTTAGTGAAAAGCTCTCTACTTAGTAGTGATAAACAACGAGGCCGAATTTTAACCATCACACCAAGGTATGATTCTCCTTTTCAGCAAGTGTAATATCTGATAATAATAAGTTATCATTTTTGACTAGTTCTTACCTTCATCCTAAAAGTTGCTCTTTCATAACTTTGAATCGGACCATAATTCTATGGCAACAATTAAACAGTGTAATCGGACATGATGAGTTATCCCACACTGAGAATTGAACTAGCTAAAGGGAGTCTAGTATACGCCTTTAACCATTAGGCCACAGAGGCTTTACAGTTGAACAGAAACTGACATTACACCCTAAACTTAATCATCATCATCATCATCATCATCATCATCATCATCATCATCATCATCAGTCTTTTAACGTCCGTCGTTGGACATAGACGTTCCCCAGGATTCGCCACAATTCTCTATCATGGGCGTCACGGAGCCAGTATTTCCTGAATTTGTCCAGTTCATACACCCTAAACTTAACACTGTACATCTAACATTCGATGCTTGTTGATATTTACAAGTGGAACTTAGTAGTCTTCAATCCAACGATACAAGATATTTCTTTTTCAAATTATTGGATAAAGTATTGTAACATCATTAATAGTTCTTACTAGTTTTTTGTGGTAAAAATCAACTAAAAACTAGTCAAAATAACAATAATGTTACAATACTTCATCCTATAATTTGAAAGAAAATGAAAAATTAAAAATCAGTCGTTAAAAGTTCAAACTAGTTACTCCCTGGCGAAGAAATTGACGTTACTACAATATTTCTACATCGTTACATAG
The DNA here is from genome assembly GCA_963457665.1 of Thysanoteuthis rhombus. Classification (NCBI taxonomy): domain Eukaryota; kingdom Metazoa; phylum Mollusca; class Cephalopoda; order Oegopsida; family Thysanoteuthidae; genus Thysanoteuthis; species Thysanoteuthis major. The sequence continues at coordinate 7,550,889 of OY735230.1, forward strand.
ACCGTTTGAAACGTTACTTAGCCCTCTGGTAACGTTACATTAACGCTTCTTGGTAGAATCTCAACAACGCCTCCGCGACCTTTCAGACAACACTTCTTGGTAATTTCAGGAAAATATTAGAATATGCATTATCTTAATTAGCGCTTCTCAATTGAAAAAACATATGGAGGAATTTTATCCTTTCCATGCATATAGTTTTGTGAAAAAAAGTATTTTGATGTTTTTCCCAGAATGAGCAGGATATTCATCAACGTCACTTCGCAACGTTACCATCAACGTTGCAGGTAAAGTCTGGGGTGTGCGGCCTGTTCGGGTTCAGAAGAATACTCAATTGCAGCATTACAGTAATTTACTCACAACGTCACATACTTCCCAACGAAATCAGAACCAGTCGGCCACGTAGCGAAAATTTTCTGTGCTTGCTGGGGTGAACAGAACTCAACTCATATCTTTGGATATCAACGAGATGGTTCTTTTTTTTTTTCAGGAAAAAAAAAACCAAACTTAGCTATTTCATCTAAAATGTCCATTGTTCCAAATCGTGAGTTTTTATCAGCAAGATTTGAGAGGAGGAGTCCATTGTTACGAACTGAGAAACCAGAAAGCCACCCAGCTCATTAGATTAGTAAATAAAGCCAGCCACCCACAATGCTTTCTTAAAAACAAACCATAGGCTATGTCCAGAATGGGGTCAGACGATATTAGCGATTGTAGTTGGATGGTGGAAGTGTGTCTATGAAAATGGATCTGCTATTTGCGATGCAAAGTATTTCCGCTAATCATTTGTTATCGGCTATCGGACTGGGTACAAATTATGTGCGGCGTGGGGTAAGGGGGTAAAGTTCGAAAAAAAAATTGGGTGCGTTGAGATTTGTGAGGACGATGGGGAACTGTGGTACTAAAGAGTGAACAGAAGGGATGGGGGTTGGTGGTAGATGGTAAGAAAGGTAGGCTTAGGAAAACCTGGAAGAGAGACAGACAGAAAACAGATAACAAAGGAAAAAGAGATAGAAGAGAAAGAAAGATAAAAGAATGAAGAAAAAAAGGTCTGGTTAGTCATTCAATAGAAACTGATAAGTGATCAACGTTTTTTTAGCAACATGCAATGATGATGATCATCAGTCTTTTATCGTCCATCGTTGGATGTTCCCCAGGATTCGCCACCGCTCTCTATCGTGGACGTTACGGAGCCAATATTTTTTTTAACCTGTCGAGTTCGGCTCGCTATCTCATAATCTGCCGGTCTCGATTCCACATTTGATCTCAGGAGTTCATGTTGTGAGTCGTCGGGTCCATCGGTTGTCTGCCATTTTTGCAACATGACCAGCCCATTGCCATTTGAGTTTCCGAATGGTATCCCTAGAGAACCTCCGCAACCTCCAACTAATGCTAGATTAACTGAACGAAGAAAGTCGGAAGGTTTGCAATCACATGAAGTTCAGCACAAAAAAAAAGGTCTAAAACGTAAGCGGTGTTGGTAATCAATTAAAATTTGGGAACGGCGGTGAATGAATAAATTATTACCGTCAAATTTTGTTCGAAAAAATCGTAATTTAAAAAAAACAAAACAAAAAATAAGTGCAAACATTACTGGACACAGACTGAGGGACCAATTTAGCATTAACTTATATTGTAAATCTAACGACCCACTGAAAACTTATTCTGCAGGATTTTAAAGCACAATTTCTTCCTCCGGACTTAATGAGGAGTTAATTATCAGCTCCATTGTTGCGTCATGAAAACGTGACAGATAGATAGCTAGTATGATTACTTATCTATCGCCTTCGAACACACATCTGGTATATATATATCTATATATATATATACACGCGTATGTATACGTGTGCGTTTTTGACCGTTCATTTAGTCAGTGGTGATCGAATATTTTCCCTGTAGCGACTTTCACACTTGCCCATCGAAGCGTGAAGGTAATAGAACATGATGCCATCCATTTTTGTCCCTGGTCTCGCGAGACTCAGCGTTGTAAACGAGATTCACGTTAAAAAAAAAAGCATCAGAGATCAAATCGTCACGAATGTTCCTATTTCTAATTCTTTAGTTTGTTCACTTTTCAAATAATTTGTTGTTCGTTTCTTCTAACCTTTTATCATTTCCTTCGACATTTTTCCCCCTGTTCAGATCTATTTTTCTATCAAGGGATCCTATTCCGTTTATTCACCTCTGTCATTTATTTATACATTTATCTCAGCGAGACCAGATATATTGTTTTAATTCTAGCATACTCATATCTATATCATTTCATTATTCAATTCTATCAAATTCTTGTCCAATTTATCTGTCCATAAAATCATATATACGTAGGGACATAAGAAATTTTATATTTTAGCCTGCCTTTTCTTTCTATCTACATCAGTTTGTCCATATCAATTGATCAGTCATTCAGTACATGTGTATCTCAATAGTCTGTTTATATCTATCACTTTTGATCAAACCAAAACTGTTATCAAATTTCTATCTATCTATCTATCTATCTATCTATCTATCTATCTATCTATCTATCTCAATCTGTTTGTATATATCTATCCCTCTGTTAATATCTATCTATCTATCTATCTATTTACCAATGTTTTTATGTTCATATCTATCTATCTATCTATCTATCTATCTATCTATCTATCTACCAATGTTGTTATGTTCATATCTATCTATCTATCTATCTATCTATCTATCTATCTATCTCAGTCTATTCCTATCTATCTATCTATCTATCTATCCATGTCATTCTGTTCATATCTATCTATATATCTATCTAATGTCACTGTACATATCTAACTTAATTGTCTGTTATATCTATTACTTTTAATCTAACCAAACATATTGGTTCTTATCTATCTATGCCATTCTGTTCACATCTATCTCAGTTCGTCCATGTCTATCTATCTATCTATCTATCTATATATCTATCTATCTATCTATCTATCTATCTATCTATTGATCTATCCATCTATCTCAATCCGTTTGTACATATCTATTCCTCTGTTAATATCTATCTATCTATCAATCAACCTATCTAATGTCATTCTGTACATATGTATCTGAATAGTCTGTTTATACCTATCACTTTTAATCTAACCAAGTATATGTTACAAAGTTTTTTAACCATCTATGTATCCACGCTGTTCTGTTCTTATCTATCTTGGACAATTTATGTGTCTTCTCACGACTATATAATTTTCCTGTTTTTTCTGTATTTATCTCTTATCTGCATTGTTTTTTTCCCTTTATTTATTTCTTTCTAAAATACTTCTGAACCACGTGCAAACGATAATGTATACGTACGATCTTCCGATGTACACACACACAAACCTCCACACATACATTAACCAATTTCAACCCTCTCAATTTTTCCTGATTAACCCATATCTGCTCTCTCTCTCTCTCTCTCTCTCTCTCTCTCTCTCTCTTCGACCCTTATTTGTCTCAATAAATATGTTCAATTTGCCCCTCATTTAAGCAAATGGGAGAAAAAGCTTTCTCGTTCCCTATTTTAATCGACATAAACAAAACCTGGGCAAGCGTTAACAGCTACAAGACACGCCATGGTCTATATAAGTCGACAATTCTACGAAAAAACAAAACGAACAACCTATCTTTTCCGTCCCTACCAGCCCGATCAGCAGGGAAAGACCGAGTGGTTTTCTGGGGTTTTAGAAAGTGTAGAAAAAAAAAAGAGCGGGAATTGTGTTAATTAATGGCCGTCATTTTGTCGTTGCGAAATGCGACTGAGACATGCAATATGTCGACTTTGTTTTCCTTTCATAGAATGAAGTTAAGACCAAACGAAGATGGAAATAGCACGATGAGTCGGATTCAATGAGAGTCATGTCAAAAAGTAAAGAGAATTAATAGCCTGCACAGAGTAATTATGCAGATTTATATATTATATATTACACACACACACAATCACGCACACACACACAAACATATGCAAAGACACACTCACGCATGCAAATCACGTCCATCTATCCATTGCCAAAAATGTGTGTGCATTTGAACGATTTATTCACATATATATATATATATATATATATATATATATATATATATATATATATATATATATATATATATATGACTCTGTGTGTGTGTGTGTGAATTTAGTTGACAATATGGACGGAAAACAATGATTGTATGTAAATTATTTTCAACGTACAATTATTGTTCTCTTTCCTTATTGTCAATCGGAAAAAACCCTTTCCACGGTCTGATCATTTATCTCCCCCACCAATCTTCGTCCACGAAGCCAAGTCATTCATTCATATACATATATATATATGTGTGTATGTGTGTGTTTGTGTGTATGCGTGTGCGTTTGTGGATATATATATATATATATATATATATATATATATATATATATATATATATATATATAGCGAAGTGAGTTCAAATCTTTTGAAAAGTCCTCAAGCCAGAATAATGTAATTGAACAAAGTTGGTTTGATCTCTTTTTACTCCGTACGCGTTACAGTATACCTAGTTAAAGAAGTGATTTAGCAACGTGTACTTAGTCAAGTCACTAGTAATATATTGGTTCCTAATTATATCCTGTCGCGTCAATTATTATGAAGGACATGTCTTTTGATCATATCAGCCATCACCCTCTTTGATCAAGATGAATATATTACGGTAATTATCTTTACATTTATACGTAGAAAGGATATGGGAACACTGTGATATGCTATTCAGTTATGAGGGTTTTATCTATTAACCCTGTTGGTCACTACTGGAGGGTAATTCGTCTGAGCAAAAGTTGAAATGAAGAGCAACTAATAAATTAAGATGAATGTAAAAAAATTGCCATGAAATTAGAAATAGCAAAGATTGCTTGATTTCTTTGTTAATTTATTTTTTTTCTAAAAATCGAGAGGTTTCTTGCCTAAAGATTTTCCAATGCAAATTACTACGATTATCATTTATTCATTTATTTATTTTTCGTTTATAGGTTAACAACTTTGAAAGCTATCAGTTTTCAAGAATTGTACACAAACGATTTTCATATCAGAATTTTCTCCAATCTTTTTTCTCAGCAACGGACCAGAGATTTTGACGATAAAATGTACATGTTTGTTTTTGTTTTGTTTATTTGTCTTCAGGTTTCGAATTCCAAAATCTTTTTTCATACGTACATGACCGCCTGATTCATATTGTCATACCGAACCATCAGAACTGCTGCATTACTCAATAACGGATTAATGATGTTCTGCCTGTAATATATATATATATATATATATATATATATATATATATATATATATATATATATATATCCAAACAATCACACATACATACACACACATATGTATCCTTTTGGTACGTTTCTTTTTGTCGTGTAATGGCGCCCGGCGTAGATTAAAAATGTCAAGTTATCTGCCCTTGTGACCCTGGACGTCAGAAGCTTGCAGCAAAAATAAAAACAAATAAATAAATCAATACAGAATTCGAAAAAAAAAAGAGGGTCTTCATCAGGTAATCATGTCCCTGCCGACTTCTCCCACCACACCAGAAAAACTGTCGGGCTATCATCTACTGTCTGCAAGCTTATTGTGTAGACGCTTGTACAGACATCAAAGAGAATTACGTTATACACCGACCTACCAATCATTTCTTTTTTTTTCTTTTTTTTGCACCCCATTTTTTTTGTTACCAAACCCACATCCTACATCCGAGACGTCCATTTTTACTAGATACCCCTTTCCAACGGCAAAAACATACTTATTTATTCGTTTATTTTTGTTAATTCGCGTTTCTACACTCGAGAGAATCATCTACAGTTGTCTCCCCCTGGTTGTTTAATACAAGGCTTATCGTCCCTTTTCTCCTCTTCAGTGAGTTTTCTCTTTCTCTGGTTTCTCCTGCTATATATATATATATATATATATATATATATATATATATATATATATATATATATATATATATATATATATATATATATATATATATATATGTATATATATGTATATATATATATATATACATATATATATATATATATATATATATATATATATATATATATATATATATATGTACATATATACATACATATATATATATATATATATATATATATATATATATATATATATATATATATATATATATATATATATATATATATATATATATCCTAACCTCACCCCCTTTGCTTGCTATCTATCCGAAATACTTGTCAGTCCTTCTCTCTTAAACACCGATTCCTGAAATTCGTTTTTCCTTGCATATATTTTCTCAATCTTTCTTTCTATCTTTCTTTCTTACTTTCTTTCTTTGTACTTGAATGCCATTTCTGTTTCTTATTTTCTCAACGTTTTTCTTGTGGCAGTCTCTCTCTACCTCTCTCTTATATATACATACGTGTGTGTGTGTATCATTCTACCTATCAGATTGTAGCATAAATCAGAAGTATCTATTAACTACCAGAGTAACATTTATCTATCTATCTATCTATCTATCTATCTATCTATATATCTATCTATCCATCTATCTATCTATCATTTACCTCAGTCTGTTCATACATATTCATCGATCGATGTTCGAATCTATTTATCTATCAGTCTATCAATAGATAGTAGTATATATCAGAAATATTTATCATCTATCAGAGTAGTATCTATCTATTTATCTATCGTCTACCCAGTCAGTTCATATCTATCTATCTATCTATCTATCAATCTATCTATCTATCTATCTATCTATGTTGGTCTCTTCATGTCTATCTAACCTGCTTCTTATCCCACTTACCCACACTCCCCTCTCTCTCTCTTTCCCTCTCTCTCACCTTTTTCATCCCTCAACATTTCTTCTTTCCTATCAGTACAGAAGTTCCCAAGCTGTCCATTACCGAGAACACCTTTTTATTTAAATGAATTTTCACACGGATCCCAGGCTTTCGAAAATTCTACCAACTGAACAAGCTGGCGGACCCCCAGTTCGGGAACACCTGTATCAGTGAAGATCTTTCTCTAATGCTTAGACCCCCCTCTCTCCCTTTCTCTCCTTCCCTCTTCCCGCCAATCTCGCCACACGTTCTTCCATCCATGTCTCTCACTTATCCCCCCCCCGGCCCCTTTCTGCCTGCCCCACCTCCATTTTCTTTTTGTACTCCGCTGATTTTACCTTGTCCTTGCGCAACCGTTGTCGTCGGCCTTCCTGTTCATTACAGACTATTTCCATATGTCAGGGTACGGGTAGAGCGTTGTCGTTAATTACATCATTCGACGGCAACATGGCTCTGGCGCGGGAAAATACAACAAACTCTCGTTGTAACAGCACTCGTTCTACTGACACTGGGTAAAAACGTGTTCTAACGGCACGTTAGTTTTTATACGCTTGCCAGTCTATATTCGGGATTATTTTACAGCAGCAACACATGAATATTTCGGTAAACTATTTCCAATCCAGGTATACCTGTAGGCTTATATTTAGTTCGCTCTAGAAAAATAGCAATTTGAAATATACTTATCAAAGAAAGCGGATAAAATCACATATAAACACTATGATAAAAAAACATGCCTTCAGGTTTTATCATAAGTGGATTTGCAGTACCCTGCTATTATACTTTCGTTTACCCCATATCTCTAATTATACAAAGACCGAGTGAAAAATCTGACTTAAGGTATAAAATGGTTAAAACAAAAATTGTTTTTTTATGGCTTCCGAATAATATCCTTTTCCCCATTGCTTGATTCCAAATAATGAATTGTTAAACAAATGATAATTTCAATTTTGACCATTAAAAATGGTTTATTCAATTCATCTAAAAAAAATAAACCTTCAAGGCTTTATGTGTGATCGCACATCAAAACAGCTTGAGTTGGCTTGATACTTGAAAAACCGTTAAGATTAGGATATTTCGATTACAAAGAGAGAAATTAGCCAATAAAATACCTTCAAGCTCTTTATCACCAATCAACAAATGAATAACCTAGTCACTTTTAACGGGTACATTCTAGTATATAATTATTAGCAATATGTGTCCTGTTCTCTGTCACTCTTACGTTATCTGTAATGTCTGATAACACAACTTACTAAAAAAAGAATTTTATGTTACGTTAAACTTGATAAACTGTATCTTTACTTAATTTTAACTGTAGAATAGTTGAATATTCTGGTATAATTGACAGTGAACAAGAAAATGCCAGGCAATATAATGTTTTGATAAGTTTTTAATGCAATGTGGAAGAAAAATCATTTAAATACTGCAGTCATTTTTGACGCCATAGGTTAACTAGTCAAATAACAAAAGGCAACAAATACAGCTCATATAAGACTGTCCTATTAGATAGATGAACGAGCAAAGAAGAAGCTAATAACGAAATAGAAAATTACATCGAAAGTGTTCAGTCAACTCCGGAAATTTATGAAACTAAGCATCCCAAAGAGATGGTGAATACGTTGAAAGTATTTGGTGTTCGATCTAAAGAAAAAGCAAGTATTTCGAATACGACAGGTGTCCACTGCTTTATGAAAGTTATATTATGCCTCTTTGTTTTCACGAAAGTTTTCACGAAAGTTTCCGTATCTTCGAACTATGTCTGTGAGCATCAGTACTTTATCTTTATCTAGCAGGACACGGGAAGCTCTTTTGCTTGCTTTGCTAATCCAGGCCAACTTCTGAGGACCACATGCAACTTATAATTGAGGAAGACCGAAGAATTTCTCGGTTGGAAAGCGATGTTGAACGTTTAAAAACACACGGAACAAGATTGCAACTATTTTGCTTATTGCTGAGGAATGCATTTCCACTCAATCTGATTTTACCACAGCGTTTCATAAGAACGGAAGTAGTTCGTGAAAAAAAAGGAAAAGAATTTGAAAAAAAAAAAGATTTTCCTTTATTTTAACAGCACCATCTGAAAGTTAATCAACATTAAGATTGAAGAAAGAATTAAAACAACGAAAACAACAATGAAAGCTTTTGAACAAATTCAAAGAAAAAAAAAAACAAAACGTTCCAGGTTATCGGGGTGGGAATATTTAAAACGGATGGCGACGGGCGGGTTTTGGTGAGCACAGGAGACAATAATGTGTTCAAAAAAGGGAGGGAAAGCAAAAAGGACTATATAGAGAGAATTAGAAACCGTCAAGCAAAACTGTCAACAAAATAGTCACCGTAGTTTTCTTCAGTTTATAAGCTGGTCTGCCTGGCTCTCTGTCTGGCTACGTACGTATAACGCGTACAGGTCGCGCAAAAGAAGCTAGAGAGTTGAAAAGTTAAACATTTAACATTATGTCGTGAAAAAAGTTTTTTCTTTTAATTTTTAAATCTCTCTAAATAGGTTTTTAGATAGGGTCAAATTTGCAATGTGAGTTAATGCTAAAGTACTGCCTTAGTTCCATGCTTGTTTTTTTTCAAATTTTCATCTTAGTGATCACTGCTCAGCTGAAGGCGAGAGAGGTAACTAATTCATCGATCACACCGTTTTCAATTTTTTTTTATTGATCACCCCTGATATTGCATGCTGCCAAAAGACGGTCTTATGACGGTTTATATTACTTGACTAACCAGACCTGTTTTCTTTCTTTTACTTTTTCTTATTCTACTTTTTAATTGTTAAAGAATGAAAGTTGAAAAACACTTCCGTAAAGTAACACGGTTTCTCGAACATTCATTTGTTCCCCGAAATATTTTGGTACGCACGTATTCATCATAACATCTATCTTCTTTGTATCTTTTGGTTTTCATTTTCATTTTTTCAATAAAACTCTGCGAGAATATATATATATATATATATATATATATATATATATATGGAGTCAGGAAAGTATTCAGGCATCTTGAATGTACCGAGAACCGTTTGCGAAGTCTTGATGTAACTTATCAGTATTAAATCAGAAGGAACCAAATTGTTTGAACGGAAACTCCCCAGTATGGGTTACTCAGTCGACAGGGAGACGTCATTGAGTGCACTGTGAGATTGTTTCATTCACGATGGCTGAGCTAACCGATTTTTCTAATAAGCTGGTGAAAAAAAAGCAAAAACATTGCATTACTCAGGACT